>JAWQEG010006382.1:0-85000 GCA_033782935.1 Petrolisthes cinctipes
GTAACCTCTCTCAGTCTTTCCCTACCTTCTCCATTAAATCCATTCCTTTTTTCTCTCCATTCCTCTCTCCTTCACTCCTTTTTTCCCTCAGGTATCTTCTACACTTCATCCCTATATCCTCCCCATCACTATATCTTTCCTTATTTCCTTAGTTCTCCTCTTCCTGCTTCCTGTTATCATGTTTATCTCTCCCAATCCTCCTCCTCTCTATCTCTACTACCACCGTTTCTCCTCACTCTTTCGTCTCTCCTTTATCAATATTATCTACTCTTTCCCCCTTATCTCTTCCTCCATTTACTCTCACTCTTCCACCTTGTACTTAACTTTTCACTCGAGAATTTACTCTAGTTATTCCCCTCTGCATGCCACGCCTCACTCAATATTCTACAGTTGTACTTTCCTCTCTAATCTCACCCCTCCCTTCTCTTTTACCTTCAACACACCACCACTCCCTTTCATACTATAATTATTGTCCTCCCTTGTTTTCATTGTGTCTTTAACTCGTCGTTCGTATCTCCATTAATTAATCCACTTAGTCTCTCTTCTCCATTCTAAACTAAACTGTTCCATTCAGCCTCTCCTTGTACTTCCTCTTCTCCAACCCTAGTATATTTTCTCTCTCTTCTGTCCCCTACTGTTTCTCCACTACCACCCTTCTTTCACATCACTCCTCTATCCTCTCCACTTTTTCTTCAACAACTCTTCGTTTATTCTCACTCTTCCCCTTTCATTCTCTTTCCTCGCTTCCTACAACCGCTCTTTCTCAAACTAGTGCCTATATTGCTACCTCCCCTCGGTCTAGCATTTAACCTTACTTCACCCCTCTCTATACTCTTCCCTCACACCAGTCTCCTATCTCTACCTCCCCCTCCCCTTCTCTCCCCTCCTCCTTCACTGGTCTTCACACTAACCCCAATCATCCCCTCCCTTCACTGCCCTCTCCATTCCTGTCTGTGCACTGCTGCGACCTCTCCCTCTCGTTCGTCCCCCCTCCCTTACCTCCAACATGCGCACACTCGGTACATTCCCCTGCCCCCTTCCCTCTCCCCAGCTTGTAGTGCATAGTGCCCCTCCCCCTCTCACTTCCTCTACCAGTGCCTCGCGTCCCCCCTTCCCCTTCACCTCCCCATCTCCTGTGTAGCGTGGCGTAGAGTATATATAGTGGAGCATGAACAGTGAGGGCATCACAACCTTCACCTCTCCACAACAACACACACCATGAAGGTATACCGCCACTACTGCTCTTCCACCTTCGTCTCCTCTTGACCTCACTTGCCATCTTGTGCTACCTTAACACTTTAACAATTCAAGACACATGCAGGAAAACTTGCCCTGGTCACATGTATCTAACTAAACTCTAGATGACTGTTTCTCTGGCTCTTCCTTGTCTATAGTGAACTCTGTCTACTCTCTACCTGCCTTGCCTTGCTCTCCCTTCCTTGTTCTGCTTTATCTCTGTTGTCCTGCCTTGCACTGCCCTTCCTGATATCAACAATACTATAATATTACTGTAGCATTGTCCAGCCCCACTTCCTTGCCCTGCCATGTTCTTTTTGCCTGACTTTTATCCTTTCTTCCTTCATGTACTACCTGGCCTTTCTGAAACTGCCTTGCCCTCTCTCAGACTCTATTTATCCCGCCTTTGACCTTCCTCCCATCTCCCAGCAATCCTGTCTTATTTCCCCTTGACTTTGTCTCGTCTCGTCTGACCCCGGTTGGCCTACCTTGACCTTCCTTGACTCCCTTTACTTATTTAACCCCTTGATCTGTCTTCCTCCTTCCTACCGGTCCAATCTCTTCCTAAGTTAAGTGCAGTTTTGATTAAATGCGCATACAGACTCTTTACACTCTTCTCGTACATACACACACACACACACACACACACACACACACACACAAATCTGTAACAAAAACTCACAAGATTAAACCGCGAAGTCAGAACGGAGTTATTTTTTCAGTCATCAATTTCATCTTTTCTCTTTCACTTCGCTTGAAACAACTTTCCCTCTCTCCCTTCCTTCCTTCCTTCCCATATACTTAGTTTTTACTTCCATAATCTTTTTCTCCACCACCACTGACCCGTTACCTTGCCCCAGCTATATACCGTAAAAATTATATATATATAATATATTTATACACACACCAGCTATTATGCTTATGGGCACAACGTTGCTTTTAATTATTCCATACGACGATTTAACAATACTACTACGAAATTTGACGTGTTATGGGTAAAATCAATAGCCAGAAGAATTTAAAGCCTTGAAGCAGGAAGGACCACAACCAAATATAGTCTACCTAAAAAACTGAAAAGAGGGATGAATCCAATATAATAATATGCTGTGGCAGTGGGAATGACTCACTCTCAATGTGTACTTATGCACCAGCTAATATTTTGTCAATGTTTCTTTTTGAAATATGAAAGATTACTCGGGGTCAATCAGCAACAGAAACCCATACTTATTAGTACGGACATGGGGCTACAGAATCCTTATTTGCAACTTGGGAAATATTTCGTACCACACATATGTTTAAGAATCTAATATCTTCACCAATTTTTTCACAACATTGAAATATCTTTTTGGTATAATCTTGTGTCTATGTACGAATATAAAAACTCTTCTTGCTTGAGCTTGGTGAATATTTTTGTTATTATCTTTTGTCTCTTCTTGCTTGAGCTTGGTGAATATTTTAGTATCATCTTGTGTCTTTGTACGAATATAAAAACTCTTCTTGCTTGAGCTTATTGAATATTTTGGTATCATCGTTTGTCTCTTCTTGCTTGAGCTTGGTGAATATTTTAGTATCATCTTGTGTCAATGTACAAATATTAAAACTCTTCTTGCTTGAGCTTATTGAATATTTTGGTATTGTGTCTATGTACGAATATAAAAACTCTTCTTGCTTGAGTTTATTGAATATTTTGATAACATCTTTTGTCTCTTCTTCCTCGCCTTACAGACCGCAGTGATTGTAGCAGTGTGCATGGCGGCTGTGGCAGTGGCGGCCCCCCAGAGTGGTAATAATTATGATTACCAGCCTCCACCAGTAACCAGTACTACGAAACACCTGCCCAGTACCAGTTCCAGTGGGATGTGAATGACCAGTACTCCGGCAACTACTACGGTCACAGCGAGAACAGGGATGGGGCCAACACAAAGGGCAGGTCAGTCAGTCAGTCAGTCAGTGTGTTGGGTCATGTTGGGTGGACGGGTCAGGTCAGGTCAGTGTGTTGGGTTGGAGGCCTCAGGTCAGGTTGGGTGGAGGAGTCAGGTCAGTCAGCGGGTTTGATCATGCTGGGTGGACGGATCAGGTCAAGTCAGTGTGTTGGGTCAAGTTGGATGGAGGGGTACAGAGTAGGTCAATGCTTTTGGTTGGGTTGGGTGGAGGGGTCAGGTCAGTATGTTGGCTTGGGTGAAGAGGGCAGGTCAGTGTGTTATAGGTTAGGTGAACGTGTGGAGGATAGAAATATCATGTTTAACTCTCTTCTTGTACACACCATCGATTCCAATCTTATTACTTCCTATGTCATTTTTTTATATATTTTTTTTTAATCCATGTCTGTTCTAATACCCACACTACTCTCCATTCCCTCTACACACGTCTCAGGAACATACAGAATATTTTCACCTTCACCTCAGTCAGACCAGTTAAACCACCCACCATCACCACTGAATCATCTTTTACTCTGACCACCACTTACACCCACGTGCACTGAATCATCTGTACTCACCCACCTGTTTCCTCTCACTACCCACCTGCATTATTCACTCACCAAACCAATTAACCAAAACTAACATATCGAAATGAAAAACAATGGTATCTTGAAACTATTGCCCAACTAAACTTAGATCACACACACACACACACACACACACACACACACACACACACACACACACACACACACACACACACACACACACACACACACACACACACACACAAAAAAAGTACAGAATATACAAGTAAAAGGTTATGTAAAAACAAAACAAAAACAAAACACTGAGAGCAGCACTAAGGTTCTCATTCACAGTGCTGAGAATTCGATATATTGAGAAGAGAAACCCACTCAGGCGAAACAGAGACATTCACTGGAGATACAAGTTGGGTTGAATAGGGGGAAAAAAATAGAAAGAAACACAGCACTTACTCACGACCTACCTAAAAAAGAATACTATGTAATGTGTGAAATTTTAGAGGGTAATATTATCTAAACTATGCTATAAACCCGATCACAACTAAATGGGGTAATGTTTTTCCTACAGCAAATGGATGGAAGAATTAGTCAGTAGTCCTCTCGTTCACCAACACAGAAGCACATCTTTCAGTGGCACTTGTTTTATAGAAAATTTATACAGATTGTCCACTCATTCTACTTTATGGGCTAAAAATGTTGTTGCCTCTTTATTAATAACTATTGTTTTGATAACGTAGGCTTAATCATATTCGAGGGAACACTTTGATAATTAATGTATTGTAGGGTATGTATGGCATTTACAGATATAATGAGGGTAAAAAGAGATAATATTACAGCTTTCTTTTAAATTTAGAGTTATTTTGATAAGATAATCGTGGTGCTCATAGATCCCTAAACCTTTTATTAGATATTTACTTAGGTTTGTGTATCAGCGAGTGTGATCGAGACTGACCAGCCCTTCTCTCCCTTCTCTCGATACCTCCCTCTCGTGGTCACTTTCTAGGGTAGGCGTGGCTGGGCGGGTTTTTAGTGCCACTCTCCTGACAATCTCACTTCACTCGTGCCTGCATCACACACAACACGACTCCCACACCACACAGGATTTGCTTCTGTTCTGTTCTGTTCGATTTGTTTATTTTTCTCTCTCTCTCTACATCACTCGACTTCTACACTTTTCACACGCTTTTCTCTCTCACTTCACTCTCTCTCTCTCTCTCTCTCTCTCTCTCTCTCTCTCTCTCTCTCTCTCTCTCTCTCTCTCCGCATACTAAATTACTATCAAAGTGCCACGAATTTCACACCTTTTAACTCTCTTTCTTGCTACAATACATTCCACTTCTTATTTTTACCACCGTCCTTCACGCTACACTCCACACTCTTCCACGCTCGGCTTTCTACAGGATCCACACACACACACACACACACACACACACACACACACACACACTTGTTCCACCTCTCTTCCATCACTCCATTAAAATAAATAAAAAGCAGATGATCACTACACATAACTTTGGGAAGAGATATAATGGGTTCAATATCAAGCATCAGGGTTTTACTTTCGTTGTTCTTTTTTTTTCCTTCTTTTCTCTTTCTCTTTGTCACTTATCATTCTTTTTTTCTCACAGTAAACTTGAACGGTTTGTTGTATGTCACCCACTTTCACTGTTGCATGCACGTGGTTCCCTTCTCTCTCTCTCTCTCTCTCTCTCTCTCTCTCTCTCTCTCTCTCTCTCTCTCTCTCTCTCTCTCTCTCTCTCTCTCTCTCTCTCTCTCTCTCTCTCTAAATATATATATACATACCCTTTTATAAAATAAAAATCTCTCAACATAATACTTTTTCTTTTTAGGTTTTTATAATTTCCTCTCACGTGTTTCTTTCTCCACCTTTCCACATCCCATTTTTTCTCTTTCCATTTCCATGTCCGCACTGCAGGTGGGATGGGAACCCTTTCATTTTTATTATATTATTGTCTCAATCATATTAGCCGCTTAGCCTCTTACAACATGCTTTCCTTTCTTTTCATACTCGCAAACCTTTTATATATCTCCAGTTTTTACTTTCTCAAATCATCCTCTTAACACCGAGTCCTTTCATCAACAAGTAGCTTTCCATTCTGTCCTCCTTGGTGCCCTCAGCAGTACATTATAACCAGTTCTTTCAAACAACCCTATTTCTTAAGCCCATTCATGAACTCCTAGTCCTCCCTCTTTCCATAGTCTGTCCTCCTTCCTTAGTCCTTCCCTCTTCCTTAGTCCTCCCTCCTTCCATAGTCTGTCCTCCTTCCTTAGTCCTCCCTCCTTCCTTAGTCCTTCCCCCTTCCTTAGTCCTCCCTCCTTCCTTAGTCCATCCCCCTTCCTTAGTCCTCCCTCCTACCTTAGTCCTCCCTCCTACCTTAGTCCTCTCCCCTTCCTTAGTCCTTCATCCTTCCTCGTGCTCTCAGCCCCTTACTATTCTTTAAGTACCAGAACCAAAACGTCCCTCTTGCTTCTACAGCTACTACGTGCGCCTACCTGACTCCCGCCTCATGAAGGTCGACTACTACGTTGATGAATACGGCTACCACCCAACCATCACCTTCGAGGGAGAGGCCCAGTACCCCGACCAGAAGTACCAGCAACCACAACAAACATACCAGCAGCCACAACAAACATACCAGCAGCCACAACAATCGTACGAACAGCCACGACAAACGTACCAGCAGCCACAGCAGTACTTCAATCGTAAATAGAGACCAAAGAGTGATGAAGAAGAGACACAGGAGTGATTTATATCATTATGGTGTAAGGTGAATGACAAATGTATTATGTCGATGGCTTTGCCCGATTACGACGCATAATAATATTTACATAAGTACAATGCATCTCCCAAATAATATATACACCTACATAATATTATCAGATACTACATTTGGAAATACGATGCATCACAACTAACTGAAATTGTACGGTTGTGAAGGTAAGGTTTCTGGTTCATCTGGCTCAGGTTGGAGAAATCAGTTTCCTCCAGTTTTACACATCAAGTACGGGTACCAAGTCATGACAATACATCTTAAAGGAGTATTAGATTCGCCAGATCAGAATCTAAGGTCCTCACAAAAACTGACCAAACTTTGTCATTCACTACAGCACTACGTCACTTCCTTTGGGTGTTATATTATATTTTGTTGTCAGTCTATGTTCACTTGTTGTTGTTCTCTGTCCAGAGTATTATATTTTTGCCATACTATTGCTACCTCCCCATATACTTTCTCTCAATTCTATAATCTTTTCTATATCTCATGGAATTAGTCAAGTAGGAGCCTCATTTTTCTATCAATATATTTTTCTACAGCTTTCAGTATACTTTCCAACTCTATCTCAAAGTTCTCCTTTATCCTGAACAATCTTATGTGCCTCAAAGTCATACCTATATAGAAGCAGATATATCAATATTTTTATACCGCTTTGTTTTTGTCATACTATAATGTTACCTATAGAATATTTTCACAGCTATTACTCAGTACTTTAATATTCTTCACTTCTTCGTCTGTATCTGAGAAGAGAATTATCTAAGTATAGTTGGTCAATGTATACATCTTTATCAACGTACAGAGACACATACGTTCCCTTAGACGCAATACCTCTTATTTTGGTACACACACACACACATTTCCTAAACCATACTATCCTTTCCCAGAAATATTCTACACATGTACTTACATATACTTAAAAGACAACTCATTTCACCACATTGCCATCGTACCACTTATTCATTCTCTCTCTCTCTCTCTCTCTCTCTCTCTCTCTCTCTCTCTCTCTCTCTCTCTCTCTCTGAAGAAATACTTATATAGAGAAACCCTGCCAAGACCCCATTATATTTTTGATACTGCTTTGTTAACTGTGCATGTCTGGTCAACGAGTTTATAATTATATGTGGTGATTTGTGCTGAAGCAAGATAGATCATATATAGATATATATATTTTTTATACCGACAAACTGAATGTATATAGTAGTAAGCTTTAATTATACGTCACGTGAAATGAATAAATAAACACATGCATGATATTATTCTGGATTATGATTATCTTCTTGTCCCGTATATTAAGAAACAGACTCTCCCTCAATACAGGTGGTTCTTTGTGGAATAGTGAGGAGTTTACATAATAAGTTTTACATAATAAGTTTACATAAGCCTGAAAGTTTTGTTGCTTGTCTGTCTTGAAACAAACAACGTCGGCCTTTCTCAACAAATCTTTATACCAAATTTGTCACGTTGGTTCAGATGCAATATAGAATAATGAAGGTATGGACAAAGAATCCCCTGGTACGAACAACTTCCAAGGTGTTCGTTGATTAGACAGACACCTGATACCGTAATTTATATCCTCCAAGCTATTGATAACATCCCATGACACATATATAATGATTATCATGTACAGCCACAATCAAATAACCACCGACACTTTCCTTCCATTGTGCAAATAAATCAGTATCATATCAACATATAAACATACAATACTTTACGTCAATTCAAATCCCTCATTTATTATTATGAGGTGCTGCAAAATCATACACGTGTTGTTCTTTATTACCAAGATATTGACTACGATGGAAGGAAAGTGTCGGTGGATATTTGATTGTGGCTGTACGGTACTCCATAAACGCAATTATATATTTCATTTAACTTGGCAATATTGTCCTCCTTGTTCATACACACAGATATCTCAAAGTACTCACATGGACTTTTCATAATCTATACTCACATGGACTTCTCACAATATGCACATGATTACTTAGTACACGTTAATGGAGTCTTTAAAATACGCACATGGATTGTCTTCAGTCAAACATGATTCATATTTTCTCTCGGGCCAGGAATAAGGAGTTTTCAAATAAGCACATGAAGTTTTTTTTTTTTTTCAGTATGTGCACACTGAGATATTTTTAGCATAAATACACACGGAGTTGTCTGGTGCATGATGGCAAAAAATACAGAAACTTTTACTCTCTATTTTCAATGCAGCAGAGAAAGAAAGTTGTCTGGACTGACTGGGTTACCTTCTGTTGTATTTCAGTCACTAGTGGAAGAGGAGGATGAGTAGAAAATAGAGGAGGAGGAGGAGGAGGAGGAGGAGGAGGAGGAGGAAAACGAAGAGGAGGAGGAGGAGGAGGAGGAGGAGGAGGAGGATGAAGAGGAGGACGAGGATGAGGAAGAGGAAGAGGAAGAGGAAGAGAAAGAGGAAGAGGAGGAGGAGGAGGAAGAGGGAGAGGAAAAGGAGGAGGAAGAGGAGGAGGAGGAGGAAGAGGGTGAGGATGAGGAAGAGGAAGAGGAGGAGGGGGAGGAGGAGGAAGAGGAAGAGGAAGAGGAAGAGGAAGAGGAAGAGGAGGAGGAGGAGGAGGATGAGGAAGAGGAAGAAGAGGAGGAGGAGGAGGAGGAGGGATGATGGCGGTAGTGGAAAAGAAGGAGGTGATAGTGTAAAAAAAAAAATAGAAGTGGGAGATAGTGATGGTGACTGCAGTTGTGATTGTAGTTGTAGTGGTTATGATAATGATGGTGATGGAGTGCATATCCCACATACCAACACGGTGCTCACAGCTTCAAACACAGTGCCAACCATTCCTTTCCCTAACATCAACTTCTCTTCTCTTAACAATATGTCAGGCAAGCATGTCTCTCTTTCCTTTCTCTAACTGCTAACATATATTATCTTCATATCCTATCTTTCCCCTCTCTAACATCAACTTCTCTTCTCTTAACAATATGTCAGGCAAGCATGTCTCTCTTTCCTTTCTCCAACATCAACCTTACTGCCCTTGCTAACATATATTATCTTCATATCCTATCTTTCCCCTCTCTAACATCAACTTCACTTTTCTTACCAATATATCTTCTGTGCCTATCTTTCCTTTCTCAAAAAAATCAACTGCAATTCTCTTAACAACATAATTATCATCCGTGCCTATCTTTCCTATCTAAAAAAAAAATCAACTTAACTTTTCTTACCAATATATCTTCCGTGCCTATCTTTCCTTTCTCAAAAAAATCAACTTCACTTCTCTTATCAACATATCATACAGCGTGCTTGCCTATCAATTACTATTACTATAAATTATACACCCTAAGTATTCATAAGATAAACAAATGTCAGTGACTCGATTAACGGAGCTCTCATGGCACAATGGGGTACCTATGACAAAAATGATTAATTTCACAAATAGAGCGCGTAAAAAGAGTGAGTACATGAAATAAACTTATAAAACACACAACACTATATAAATTCATGTTTGATATAAATTAAAATGTTAAAAAGTTTTAATACATTTCCTTTTGAAAGCATTCAAGTTATGATTTGTATGAAACACCTCATTCTTAAGATTATTCCAATGTAAAGATGTTTTGGGAATAAATTATCTCTGAAACTGTGAGGTGTTGCATCGTTTTTGTTTAACACAATGAGAATGTATTCTCGCAACACACCTGGTATTTCTAACTGGTACAGAATTTTCCAGTGTGATATTAGAAAGCGGTGACGCTCATTAAAAACATTTTATCAATAAGGATGAAATTTTACGTCCAAGTTCAAGATCATAATTTCTGTTATTAGGAAATAAAAAATTACCACGACTTACAACTTATATCTAATAGTTTTAAATGAATATCTGCTACACTAGTCCAGACAGGAGAGCAATACTCAAGAAGTGGTAGAACAAATGTTCGAAAGCAAGTGCAATTAACCTCTCTGTTATTGTAAATATATGAAACCTTCCTAACAATGCCAAGTTTCCTTGAAGCAGTACAGGAAATGTTTTCAAGTGATTTTCAAAAGTTAACTTACTATCAAATGTAACTCTAAGAATTTTAAGCTCCTGAACATCTTCAATTACAATATCATTTAGTGTGACAATTGGATGATGGGGATTGAGGGTATGAGAGATACTGACGACCTTTGATTTGGAATTTTTTTCATTTAAATTCATACCTCACAGGTTACACCATTCAGAAATTTGTTTAAGATCAAGTGTTAGATTGGCAGCAATATTTATTCTCTGTTAAGGATATTTTATTCTATCAACCAATGTAGAATCATCATCGTAAGGAATAAAAAAGTTATTCAGATATGAAACCAAATCTGAGGTAAACTGTACACAAGAAATAAAAGAGGACTTAAAACACTACCTTGTGCTACACCAGAAATAACAGGTGTATACTCAGTCTTACTTCCATTAACATTAACCCTCTGCTGACCATTAGATAGATAATCTTTTATAAAGTTATAAACATATCCACCAATACCAAAGCTTTTAAATCTATAAAGTGAAGCAGATCTAAACTAAATCGAAAGCAGAAGCAAAGTCTACTTGAAGAATTCTTGCTTCAGCTCCCTATTTCCTTTCTTTAACATCAACTCAACTGCCCTTGCCAACATTATCTTCATTGCCTATCTTTCCTTACCCTAACAACAACTTCACTTCTCTTACCCATATAACTACCGTGCCTATCTTTCCTTACACTAACAACAACTTCATTAGTCTTCTCTTACCTACACAACTCGCTAACTCCGTCTTACCTTCTCATTTTAGTTAATCTCTCCCAATTCTTACAGATTTTTTTAACAGTCTCACCGCTTTTCCTTCACTCTCATTTCCTCTTTTTCTTTCTCTCACCTCTCGACTCTCATTCTGCCTCTCCCTTTTAATCTTAATTTTTCACCTCTAAAAAGTTATTCTCTAATTATCTTTCCTTCCCTTCAATCTGCCTTTCCTTCCATCTCTTTTTCCCGCCACAACTCGTCCTCCATAATGCGTCTTTTTCCCACCAGGTGGCGTTGGGTGCGCAACACCAACCAAACTTAACTTGTAATTACTTCATCGCTCTCCGGGGGTTAACTATCTTAAAACACCAGAGATTATCAAGCTCTGGGACTAATCTGAGAGAGAGAGAGAGAGAGAGAGAGAGAGAGAGAGAGAATGTGGGAAACGTATTGAAAGTGCCATATTGAGGGTGAACTGAGATGGAAAATTATTATTAAGTGAACTCACAGCATAGGAACTAAGATTGTCAACCCAGACTCCCAGAGAAATTAACAACACAACAACAACACCACCTCATGTTGGAAGAGTATCGTACTGGCACACGTTCCTTCGTCCTCTGGCCAATCTAAGGCTTCCTCCGTCCTCCAGCATGTGTGTGTGTGTGTGTGTGTGTGTTTTCGAAGTTAAAAAAATAGGGAATAGTTGCTAGTGTGATAACATTTTTAAACATATCATTGATTTATTTTCAGTTCTGCCTACACACACACACACACACACACACACATACACACACAGAAAGTCTAGGGTCTCTACACACAATATCCCCATCGGTCTTTGCTCCCTCAACCTGACCAAATTCCCCCTTACACTTTTAAATAGCTCTGGGGTGGGATCTTCAAAGCATCGTAACCGCAGTTATGATTCTCGTAGCGCCATATTTGCTCGTAAGTTGCTCATAACCGCTACGATCGTATCTTCAAAGCCTCGTAAGGGAGTTTCCGTCCGCCATTATGCGCCATATTTGCTCGTAGCGCTACGAGAACTGAAAAGCACCCTTTAGGCTGATAGCAGGGTCGCGTAGTCGATAAACAACCCGTAAATAGTGAGATTTGAGTTTATTTACACTTGGCGCGGCCGACACAGGCGACATAATGGTTGTTGTTGTTGTCACTTATCGGTAAATATAAACAAGAGGAGGAGATTCAGTGAGCAGCTTAGGAGAATGGAGCTGCAAGTGTCAATTTAAACTGATGCACTGTGAAATAGAAAGTTACAAATACTTTTTTTGTGTATCATTACTTTTGGAGTGTTTAAGAATAATAGGATATAATGGTGACTTACTAATTGCAGGAAAGTGGCTTCCAGTTACCTGCAAACAAAGCAGAAATTCTTCATTGCATAGTTAGTTCTAACTTAATCCATGTAGTATGAGTCTTTAATCCATAGTCCTTTGCATGAAGTGGATATTCTTAAGGTTAATAAACTTTCTTTATGATTGATTGACTTTCTAATGAAAATATTACAAGCACATTAATGTGATGTGTGAGCTGGTAACATTTAAATAACTGGAATTATATACCTACTGATATATACTGGAGATGTGTAAAAGGTTGACCATATTCCCGAATCTAAAGACAAAAATATGTCTCAGAATTAACTAATGCAAATATTATCATGTTGTAAAAGTCTCAATAACATGTACCGTACATGAACCTTTCCAACCAATTCAATTAATTTTATTGAACAGTATAATTTAATACATAATTTTCACCTGTTCTCATATTACATAAGACTTGTATTTTTCTAAAATAAATGCTTTTCAACAGCATATAACAAATATGTGACTGGTATTGGTTTTTCTAAATGTTTTAATTATAGACTATAAAAAAACCTACATTTTATTTACATATGACACCTGTAAAGTTTACAGAAATCCATGATGCCTCCCTAGCTATTTGTACTATTAGTTTCCTGCATTATCACAATTCATTACATTATATATACCTGAGTAAAAACCTGCAAATTTATGATATTGGAAAGCTGTTTGAACTCATGTACTTTCCAACAATGACTGAAAACAAAAAAACACCAATTCCTTAATGACTACAGTACTTGTTTGGCACTCTTCACATTGCTTGGACATATCACAAATATGGCAGAGAAATTATTAAAATACAATAAGATTAAAGCCACAGTACGGCATAAGTATATCCTTATAGTTAATCTTCGAACCTTGATATGTAAATAAAACTAAGACATTAATATTATTAGCCAAAGATAAGACTGCATTAAAAAAAAGTTGATTTTACTCAAAGAATAATAAATCTAACATGAAATGTGAATGTTAAAAGCTATAATTGAAAGACAAAATATATAATGAAAATAAATAATGTAATTTCTTTAAAAACATAAGCAGAAGTTAACAATAATTTAGATTGAAACCTACACACAAACCACACAACTAAAAACATACTTGCACACTAATAACTCTGTCACAAAATATAACCCAACTTAAACCACACTAATCATTAAAAAAAAAAATCACACACACACAACAAAACACACTTGAAAACAAATCACCTTTTCTCGATAGCCTTTTTAATGTTCACCAAAGTTTCTGATATTGTGGCTATATTTTCTGCAAGATCCATCAAAATATCCCTTATAGTCTTATGGACAACTAGTATATCTGGAGCTAGCGTAGCTTCCAGATGAGCTGTCACACCTCCAGCTGACCTAGAGGAAGGGCGACTTGAGGCTACAGAGCTGTGGTACGAATGCTCCTCACTTGGTGGTAGGTTTTACCAGCTTCGGCAAGCTGTCGCCAGTCAAAACTTCACAGTCTTCCACTGTAACTGGCCCGAAGTCCTGCCAACTTGGCCCAGGTCTAGGTGAAGGGGCCCTTGATGGCAGTCCTGGGTCATCCACATCACCTTATTATGAAATTATGAAAATTAGCAACTTTCATATAATTTTAGAGAAATATTAAGGATTATCGTTATGAATTAAAATTGTAAAGTCACTCTTAAAGAAAGCAGTATATAATTAGTCATACATATAAGTACAGCAGCAGTACTGCAATTTTTACTTGGTTAAAGTACTCATATGATACATATGGAATCTAACAAAGCATCACAAATTTAGTTTTGATTAACATGGCTCCAATTTTTTCGACTACATGAACTGCTAACAGGAGTTATTTATATGATACACAAAATGTATAAATCACTATGTACTGCACTTGACTCCTGTATATTGGGTCATCACTGTACATGTACCGTATTTACTGAAGGTATGGATATATGAGAACATCTTGTATATTTGTTCCTAGGACTAAGGCCTTATGATTTGCACTGTTTAACTTTGAATGGAATTGAGAGGTAATGCTGCTCAAAATGTATGTTTTATATATATAAACTCTCAATGTAATTACTTCACATAGTGCCAATGAGGGAAGATTTCCATATTACTAGCCTAGATGAACAGCAGGATATTTTTTACTGTTATATACTGTACATACTGCCTGGGTCTTGGAGTCCACAGAAATACCCGACACTTGCACTTCTTTAATGACTTGAGCCATAGCCTCTTCTATGTGGGTGAATGTCTTTGTGTCACTAGTGTCACCACCTGAAATATAACGAAAAATGGTACATAATTCAATAACAAAGCAGAACCAAGCAGAATAAATTACAATACCTGCTGGTTATCGTATTAAAATGGTACTGTATCTAAATCAGGCAATGGACACTCCACCCCCATCCTTCAACCTATGTGTGCCCATGCCAACAGCCGAATCCATAATATAAATAATGCTTATATAATTTATTTCCTTGATCTGTCTTTCAATAAAACTGTTTGAAGTCTTAGTTATTATATTGCACTTGCCAGATTTCACTACATATGGTATATTTCTGCCTGTTACTTGGTAATGGCAATCAACTGTACAGATTTTGAGATTAATATAGAAACTACTGTAGGTAGGTGTACAGGAAATAAAACAGTGACAGTAGAAGTTAAAATAATATAATGTCCTCCCAGTCAATGTCTTTGATTTATTTTCATGACAAGCCAGCTACCAGTAAACTATTTGTATCATGCTGTTCTTGATTTACAGTACGTAACCTAACCTATCTTAAACTAAACTAGCCAAACCTAACCTAACCAAAAATCTATATACAATATACCAGTGACTGGCGTGATATTAAAAATATGCCCGTGGGGGAAGCTGCCTTATCTCCACTGTTGTGTTAAATGTTTATCAACACAGTATAATAATTCACTTACCTGTCTTTTGCTGTAATTCCTGTCTGATGTAACTTGGTGACTGTGTCATCTCTATCAGCTGGTGGTGTTGACATCTGAGACAATGTTTATTTGTTGACATTGTAATACTACGTTATGATTGGCTTACAGTACCAAGGACATATTGTTTCCTTCATTGTGATTGGGTGAGAGCCAGTCAGCTGGGTGGCGGGATGAACAAAACACACGGAACGAAACGGGCAGCGACGCTCACTACGAGGCTATCATCGTGAGCTACGAGGAAGGTTATGAAGCTTTGGAGATACCAACTTATGATCCTCGTAAGCCACGATCAAATATGGCGGCTACGAGATAGTAAAGGTGATCGTAGCGCCACCAACTTACGATGCTTTGAAGATCCCACCCCTGTTCTGTATCAAGACGTGAAAGATTCCGAATACAACCGAGTACAACAAACGGCTTCGATAAAAAACAAAACAAAAAAACATCGAAATAGCCCAACAAATAAAACCACATCAAAGTACCCACGATGGAAATGGAAGGAAATGAGTGCCTGCTGAAAAATTATTGAAAAAGAGTGGTTGGGGTCTGAAGGGGTGCCAAAGCCAATATAGTGCTGTGTTTACATCACTGCAGGTATACCCAACCACAGAGAGCAGGATGTGTGAGGGTAAAGATAAATCCCCAACACTTTGTCAGTCATGGTACTACAATTGCCTGATGAAGTTTGTTAATTAAGGGGGTAACTTGTACACTCTTGGTAAATCTGAAGCAAATGATTCCTCCAAACTAATCCAGGCAACAAACAGGCCACTTTTATTTTTACTAATCTAGTCTTGTTTATGGCAAAGTTTGGAGGAATCAAGGGGATCCAATGTACCAAAAGTCTATTATCCCCTTAAGGCCTGACAGGTGTAGGATACGAGTAACCACAGATCTGGTTATAATGTGAAGTATGGAAAATTATATATTATACAGTATTCAATAATTGTAATATAATCAACACCTATGCTGTACACCTATGACAACATTACTTTAAATATTTTCCTTGTATCTTAAAAAAAATCAAGCAGTCCGGATATAATGAAATTGGTTAGGCAACTGTACCAGGGAAGGTGCATCAAGACGTTTATGGTGACCTGGTGATTTGCGTCAGAAACTTGATTGGGAAGAAATAAATATATTAGGTCCTTTTCTGAATGTGGATTCGATTTCCCTCATAACGTTTTGGTTACTAGTCCAGAACCCAATCCGCTCGGACACCTCCCCTCGAATAAATTATGTAAAAATAGTAATACACATTTAAAAATTATAAAACAATACTTGAAATATTAGACTGGCAAAGAGTGTTGTACAAAAATGTAACTTACCTTTCAGTTGATCGTTTATTGGAAATAGTTTATTGGGGAATTATCTGACTGAGTTCGTATGGTTGGTAATAGTCTAACCAGGAATAGTTTAACTAGGAATCGTCTCTTTGTAATTTTTATTCTTTGATATCGCCTTCTTTTGAGTTAATTTGAATTATCTCACTCGGTAGAAGTAATGACTAGCTTACATCCAGAAAAAGAAAAAATATATACATACTATAAATAATAAAAAAACATGTAAAAGTTATAAAAAAATTCAATACAAGAGAATGATAACGATGTACTGTACTTACATTATCCAGTCACCAAGAACACCGACTTCCATCACAACGTTGTCTGAAAAAGATGCACCAATGAGAATAACAGGAAAATAATATTGTGTGTCTCCCATTTCATATAAACCATAACACCACCAAAAGTTTTCTCATGCTTTTGTTGTTTCTTACCTTACAGACTATAAGGGTCAATTCCACAGTGGTTGGTATTGGTTTGTAAGCATGCAAACGAAAGAATCTTAGCCGTTTAAATTTTATATGGGTGAATTATTTAATGAATTTAGTGAGTAAAGTATGCAGTGATCATCATTATTCAACTGTTTGATAGATTTTGTGTATGCGGATACTCAGCTTTTGGAAAATAATGAAGCCTTACAAGTGTGGTTGGTTAGGAAGATAACAAACGAATACCACTGTGGAATCGACCGTAAGTGATCTATTGTACTGTGTCTGTGCCAAATGAAAAGTATTATAATTATATTTGTGTAATGTCGATGGTCTACTGATAATAAATATATACATAACGAAGTAAACAAATGTAAAATAAAAGTGTTGCAGTGTTTTCCTCGACATTACACTGCAAAAGACGGTAAAGCAGAAAGTCCTAAGTAAAAGTATGGGACGAAACGAGTAATATAGTTTCACACGGCCCTATAATTATACTTTACCCATGCGCTCCCCTTCACACTGATGCAGATGACGGTGGCAGAGAGTGTATACAGGTGAAGGCCAGCAGGCGTGAGTGTAATGGGAAATGCGAGACATGAATAATCAGAAAGGAATGGTTTGTGGGGTGAGAGAAGATAACGCCATGCACGCCATCTATGGGTGAAAGTTGGCAGTCACTCTCCGAAAGGTTACGGGAGCAATGCAGCCGTAAACACTCCATTCCTGTCCTCACACTTCACATCAAGAAGAATATCCACTTTACTCATTAAGGTATAAAGTAAGAATGACACAACTTAACTGTGAACCATTTATGGCTATACCATTTAAAAATTTCCATTTAATACATAATAAAATAATTCAGATCCGAATGCTTACTTGACACTTTCTATAACAGGCATAAATCAGTGACGAATTCAATTAATGTGAATTATAATACCAGAGGAAAGTGTGGGAATATTACTCCATGAAACGTAAAAAAATTACTGACATTATCACACCTCGGTAAGATACGTCTCCAACATTGTCTCTGGATGAAGTGTTCCTTTACCACTAAAACCCACAGCTACCTCTTGATGGCTGTCTGGTAGTCAATCAAACTTTTTACAGTCATAAGGGAAAGTGTGTGCATTCACAGTTCCCAGAGGTCAGACTAATAGCTTGGCTTGTCATGGAATAATCGTAACATGTTAACCATTTTGGGTGGTGAAAATTAATCACTTCCCAAACATAGAGTCTTATGTTTCCTTGAAGTCATATGTATAAAAGCCATGTTTGGGGCACGGAAAGGTAACGAATATTGCACCACAAGTCAACCCAATACACTGACATCTGATGGCAACCAACATGAATTTGCTTCTCAATGTTCTGTGACAAAGTTGGGCAACACAGTCGTATTCTACCATACACCAACTCACAATAATTTATATACAGATACCAAGGATAATAATTACTGTGTGAGTGGAAGACACCAATATTGGGCTAAACTGTTGTAGGCATTTAGGAGTCTGCGTAGTCCTCCAAACAAAGCTACAAAACATATCCTCTACTATTATAGCTCTGTACATTAAGAAAGCTACAGATTGGTACAGATTGGAGAAAGCAGCAACCATCAACCAGATCGACCAAATAAAATTACCACCTATAGTTTACTACAGTATATATAGTTTTTTCATTCAATTATCTCTTTCCTAAAAACACAAAAATGCAACGTGGGAACTGTAACGAAGAAAGGTCAGTGGTGCTTACAACTGGTGAAAGATCAAGGAAGCCTCTGAGTTGAAGGTGACCTACACAGTTTACATAACACTTAACCGACTTGACCTGAAGGTGATTGATTCCCCCAAACTGTGCAGCAAGGAATATGACCCAGGCTACACTGAGGCAACTCATATGTTTCTTGGCACACTTTGGACATCAGGTTTGAAGGAATCAGTATAGCCACCAATCATGAGACAATAAATTATAGGGGTAGTCTCTGCTAGTCAAATTTATAGACTACGGATTCATGTAAACTATACCACGATCTATACTCCTTCAAAATACAGGTAAGGGATTCGTTTTATAGGTTGGAGGAATCAGTCAGCCTCCAATATGACCCACAAGAGACTCTGCCCTTATGTATGTACTTCAATCTATTCAGGCCAACCAAGGGAAGGTCAAGTGGTTCACGGTTACAAAGAACACACCTCAGACAAATCCATCAATGTTTTCTTTTCTCTTTTTTCCTTCCACTGCTTCCCTATTGACTTTCTTCCTGCTCATGTTCTTTTCGTTTCTTCCCTTATTCACTTCTCTCTCACAGATTTCCCCTACTTCCTTATTTTTCCTTTCCCTTTTTTCTCATTATTTACTTTTTCTCTCTTCTATCTTTGCTACTCTCATCTCTTGTGCTTTATCCCCTTTTCTTTTCTTCCTTCAATTAACCTTCCCCTCTCTTTTCTTCCCTTCGTTCTTTTCTTTTCTCTTTCCTTTCCTTCCCTATTAACTTTACACACACACACACACACACACACACACACACACACACTTTTCCTTCCTTCTATCATTCCCTTCCCTCTCAGTCTAATTCCCATGCCTCCTCCTCCTCCTTCTCCTTGCCCTCCTATCTGCCCTGACCTCATCGTGACCTAGTTGCGAGGTCAACGGGGCCCTGTGCTGTAGTGTGTTCTCAAGAGGTGACGTCACAATGGCTACACACACACACCACTTCCCTCTATTGACACAGGAACCAAACTCACTCAGGACCAACAGACCAATACTCACTGGACACAAGCTGGACCATACCTACCTCACCCAGTTGTTAAATATTGTGGATTGGGCCATATTCCAAACAGTACGGTACCTCCTTTTATTCTTAATAGGGCCATCATCAGGACCATACCAATACTCACTGGACACAAGCTGGACCATACCTACCTCACCCAGTAGTTACAATAGACTGGGCCATATTTCAAACAGTACCTCCTTTTAATCATAATAGGGCCATCATCAGGACCATACCAATACTCACTGACTGAACTGAAGTAGGGTCCGTCCATACATACATCACTGAGTATAGAATTTGACTGGGCTATAATATTCCAAACAATTCCTCATTTTACACAAGTGCGCCATTCTCATGACTATACATAAGCTAAATACATGCAGATAAGACTGAACAATACCTCATTGGTCAACACCAGGCCATACCAGGATAGAGGTATTCGTAAAGAAATGTTAGTGCAAAGTCGCGCCGCACTTAGTTAACTATACGCTCGATTCCAACTGCTTAAATTATATAAGGAAATGAGCGGCAAAAGACAGATACACATCATCTCCAACAGTCTACAAAGTTAAGGGCGACTACTCATTTCAACTGAGCTGTATTCGTACCACTAAGAGTGTATAATTATATTCCCCTAAGGAGATGAGAATATATAGTTATGGTTATAGTGCACATAAATTATCACCGTCAACTCAAATTATTTCAACCAGCAGAACTCTCAAACATCGGAAATTTTATACTATCGGCCTTGAAACGAGAGCTCTACTGACAACACTGATCACCTTAATGGGGTAATTCTTTTTGTTACATTGGAGTGCCTTGATTCCTCCAAAGTATGCCAGGAAACAGGACCAGAATAGCAAAAATAATGGTGTTCTGTTGCTTGGAATAGTTTGGAAGATTCAGTTGCTCCAGATTTACCAACACAAAATTTGCCCCCTTAATGCACGATAAGTACACACACCCTGATTTTCACCCCACACACCGCACAAAAATGGGTCAAGTAAACAGAGCAGAATCTTCAAGGCATTCCTTCATTTCCCTTTCCGTGTGCTATGTCTTCTCTAAATATGTCAGTGTTGCAATAGGAATGGAAGTACAGTCTCAAGCAGAATTATTACGCCCGTACTCCATTATTATTTTGCATGTTTTACGAGAACATCTGCTTTGGTGTACGAAACCTTCCATTTATATGACTTTCTTCCCTTGCATCTCCTTTCTTTAGTATTAATGTAGAACGGATTATAGTGTGCTAGAATCATAAACATAATACTATCAGGATATGTAGGTGAATATTTGTTAGTTAGGCTACTGTTACTCGTTATAAAAATTAAACAAGTGGGTCGATTCATACTATGTGTTGTAGTATATCGGTGTAAGTAAGTTTCAGGAAGTCATGAGTTTGTCAGGATAATTCACCTGCATGCAAAATAAATTCTATATTCCTCCGACGTTGCCTTGGACATTACAGTATTTCTCACCTACGACATGAAAACACGTGTATGTAAACAAATCCAAATTCCATGATGGTTAAGGGGGAAATTTTGTTCTGGTAAATATGGAGCAACTGAATCCTCCAAACTATTCCAAGCACCAGAACACCATTACTTTTGCTCTCTGGTCCTGTTTCCTGGCATACTTTGGAGAAATCAAGGCACTCCAATTTACCAAAAAAGAATTACCACCTTAACTCTTGAACAATGGTGTTTTTCATGTACCACACAGAATCATCAATGGTCTGATATATATAGTAGTTAAAGAAAAATTATCGTGTCTCCAGTCTTCGTTTTATAGGTAAATGCATATAATAACCAAATGTATTTATTACTGCATCAAATATAAACATAATAATTACGACTGAGGGAAAATGTACAGATTTGTTCACACGACATTGATTGATCATTTATAAATAATTCGGATTATTTTCTTTCACAGTGTCGATTCCAGCCGTTCATTAGAATTTACAAACACTTCGATCAACATCATATTAAAAGCAGCGTAAAGAAGCGTGGCCCAATTTAATAACGCAAATATATATATACCACAAGTTCTTACACAACAAAAGCGGCCTCCTTTACCTCGTGGTGGATCCATATTTTGACGGCGTTGAAGAGGAAAGAATGTTCTCCCTTTTCCGGCCACGGTTTTGTAAGGTGTGCACGAGTGTCCAGCGTCACGGTGTGCTCAATGAAATTACCTTTTGTGGTGTCCGCCCAAACCCTTCCTTTCCACTTTCATATATTTTTTTGGTCACGGTTCTCCCATACTCGGTGAATTATATCCATCACAAGGTTCACTCGCACCTCAAATATAACACCTATGGCAAAGATTTTCCCAAAAGTTATCATAAGAAGTTTAACTTACCTAAATTGACTATTTTCCCACACATTATTTATAAAGGATGTCGATATTTTCATTTTGAATCATTATGAAACTTTATTGTACTTGAGGATTAAAATAATATCACTCGGTTGTATGTAATAATGTAAATCCTACATGTGTCTAGATGATGCAAAATAATCAATCACCAACTACAGTCACTTTTCTTCTCTCAAAGTTTCAGGACATGTGATATCAGAGAATTAGTGCCAAGAAAACATCACTTGTACTGAGAAAGACTCCTTGATGGCTTAGTCTGGAGGAATCAGTTGCCTCTCATTCACACACAATATCTTACCCTAATAAACACGTCACTTGTCAATTTGAGCTACAATGACCTAACCCCTTAGAGCCATAGTGGTCTAGTAATACGTCGGTTCTAATCTAGTTTAGGGGGGTAATCCACTTTTGGTACATTAGAGCGTCTAGATTCCTGCACAGTATGCCAGGATACAGGACCAGATTAGCAGAAATAATGGTGGCCTAGTTGCTTGGAATAGTTTGTCGGATTCAGTTGCTCCAGATTTACCAACACAGTACGTTCCCCTTAAGTTTCACTGATCACAATCGCCCTCCGTGGCCGGAAAAAAAAAAAAAAAAAAAAAAATATATATATATATATAAAATGCCTCTATATATTTCCATCCAGGTTGACAGCAGTCGCCCCAAAACTGTCTATTAAGTCTGTCATCTGCCACTGTGAGTTTTATTATTATCGGCATAGTGGTCCTCCAGCCACTAAGGGGACAACATTGAAGTGGGTTTTACATGGACAGTCACCAGCCAAAATAAGTATCCGGGTGTTTTTGAAGTTTCGAATCATCTGACATTCCTGTGAACCAAGTATACAGTAACGCTTATACTTTCTCATACTGGATGGAGCTCGTTTAAGGGGGGAAATATTGTGTTGGTAAATCTGGAACAACTGAATCTTACAAACTATTCCAAGCAACAGAACACCATTATTTTTGTTCATCTGGTCCTGTTTCCTGGCATACTCTGGAGGAATCAAGGCACTCCAATGTAACAAAAGTGAATTATCCCCTTAATACTCCATCAAGGCTATTCGAAGTAGACCTGGAAACTTATTATGACTCGTGTCTGTACATAATTTTGGCACCCTATCACATGTTGGCACCCTGTTGGCATAATGGTAAGTCACATGTTGGCACACCCTGTCGAGATTGCCTTGAGGAGGTATACACACTCATCTCGCATTCACAATACTTGACGTACTTGAGTGTAGTGCATGTACAGTCACGGTCAAAAGTCCTGCAACACCTTCGAATAATACAGCCTCGATCAATAATTAATATAATCAATAAATTAGCTGTTGGTCTCTGTAATGATATTGGTTCATAAGATTCACACTCACTTCTAACTTTCATTCACAAAACATATAGTCACTGGAGCACAAACACTCTTTCCACTTGTACCCGACACACTTGGTATACCCCGTCCCCAAGATTAAGACATGGCCCGCCCGTCCCAACCTGCTTTCACAGACAGCATAGGTAGGGATTATCTAGCAATTATTATACTCCCATGTATTGTGTGTGACTCGGCGGGATGAGCTTTGACATTCAAGATCATAGGTCAGGTCAGGTCAGGGGAGGGGGGGAGGGGTATGGGTTAGATTCCTGGCCACAAGATAGGGTTATGTGTTAGTCTATTATTTATTATTGTCTCTGGTAAGTCACCCTCATTTTTGGTGGATTTAAGTTGGTCTTAGTGTAAATATATATTTGTCTGAATTCTCGTGTTTCAATCTGTCATGTTTTTTTTGTGATGTTTGTGTGTGTGTGTGTGTGTGTGTGTGTGTGTGTGTGTGTGTGTGTGTGTGTGTGTGTGTGTGTGTGTGTGTGTGTGTGTGTGTGTGTGTAGTCATTGGATTCTCATGGGTCCCGCCTACCCTTCTGTTTTGATGTCTGTTTTTTGATTGGCGCCACGACGCAATAATAATAATAAAAAAAGAAGAAAAAAAAAGTCTAAATTGTCTTTCCGTAATGTTGCACAATATAGAATTCATTATTAAGATTACAGGCGGGGAGTTTACCTCATATGATATTATTACTATTATGGTTTCCAATGTCATAGTTTTCCCATTGTTGAGAGATCGAACCCTGTGTAGTGGATAATACGTCTGTTATCCTGATTCATTCCTCTGTTGTTTGTTTCATATTTCAAAACATTAAGGGGGAAATTTTGTGTTGGTAAATCTGGAGCAACTGAATCCTCCAAACTATTTCAAGCAACAGAACACCAATACTTTTGCTCTTCTGGTCCTGTTTCCTAGCATAGTTTGGAGGAATGAAGGCACTCCAATGTATGTACCAAAAAAGAATTACCACCTTAATTAAGTGAAAGTATTTAGGATGTATAATATCTGGTCATCTCAGTGGAAAAGAGATGATATTTAAGACTCCAGAGAAACGAGTCTGATGGAAAATGGGAAGATGTAATATTGTACAGTCACGGTCAAAAGTCCTGCAACGAGTGAATGAAAGTGAGGAGTGGGAGTAAATCTTATGAACCAATATCATTACAGACACCAACAGCTATATATAATTATAGTTTGGCACCATTAATGATCGAGGCTGTATTATTCGAAGGTGTTGCAGGACTTTTAACCGTGACTGTACATGCACTACACTCAAGTACGTCATTCAACAACAACAAAAACACATACCTACACAAAACGAAACACGCACACACAAACACACACACACACAGACACACACACTAACACACACACGACACACACACGACACAACACAACAAAATTACACCTCTTAAAAAAATTACACTTGCATGCACCAAAAAAAAAAAAATCCCGTCGGCTCCAAACAGAAATAAGCACCTGCACGATGGCCACACATAAAAGGTGATCACAATACCCCCTTAAATCAGTAGGAAGGGTGATGCGACACGAGCAAACCAGTGACCCAGTTGTGAGGTGAGGTGAGGTGCATGAGCGGCTCGACCTGGCCTGACCCATTTCTGACCTCTCCCACACCCCCGTCACCTTGCTCCCCTCCCCTCCCCTCCCCTTCCCTTCCCCTCCATGCACCTCCCCGGGCACATGGAAAGCTGTACGTATGCATCCATGGAGGTGAAGATGGGAAGTGATGAAAGAGGAGTAGGATGAAATAATGGATGGGTAAGGAAGGGAATAGGGAGAGAGGAGATGAGGAAGGAGGGAAAGGAGAAGAAAGGAGAGAGAGCAGGGAAGGAGATATAGAGGAAGAGAGGAGAGGAGGGAAAGAGACAGTGGAAAAGAGGAGAGGAAAGGAGAGAGGAGGAAAGAGACAGAGGAAAAGAATAGAGGAGGGGAGTGAACAAAATGAGTGGAAGGGAGAAGGTGAAGGGAGGGTGAGGGAAGAGGTGTGGAATGGGAAGGTAAAGGGAGGAAGGCCACAATGAATGAAACGAGATATGAGTGGACGAGAGATGATGATGTAAGACGAGGAAAAGAAATAAGAGGGTTTTGGGATGAGCTGTGAAGAAATGAGAGAGCAAAGAGAGGGGACGAATTAAGGGGGGAGGGGGGGAAGAGAGATGATGAGACAAGATAAGAGAGAGAGAGAGAGAGAGAGAGAGAGAGAGAGAGAGAGAGAGAGAGAGAGAGAGAGAGAGAGAGAGAGAGAGAGAGAGAGAGAGAGAGAGAGAGAGAGAGAGAGAGAGGAGAGAGAGAGAGAGAGAGAGAGAGAGAGAGAGAGAGAGAGAGAGAGAGAGAGAGAGAGAGAGAGAGAGAGAGAGAGAGAGAGAGAGAGAGAGAGAGAGAGAATACAAATACAGATATGGGGAAATGGAAGACATGGAAAGAGGGGGAATGAGAGGGAAAAAGAGAGGTGGAATATGCAAAAAAGGAAGAAAGGGAGGAAAATAGTAAAGATAAAATGAAAGGGAGAAAGAATGGAAAAGTAAGGAATGAAGGAAGAAAAGGGAAGAGGTAAGGAAACTCAAGGAAAGAAAAAGGAAACAGGGGGAAAGGAAGGAAGGAAGGAAAAAAAGGAACAAAAGAAGGAATAAGAAAAATTGAACGAAAAGAAAATGTAAGAAAAATAATGAACAAATGAAAAATGGAAGGAATGACGGAAAAAAAATAAAGGAGGTAAGAAAGAGAGGAAGGAATGAGTAATATAAGGAAAGGGGGAAGGAAAGAAGGTAAATAAATAGAGGGAAGGAAGGAAGGATCGAATGAAGGAAAAATATAGGAAGGAGGAACAATGAAAGAAATGGAAAAAAAGGAAGGAAGGAATAAAAAAAACTGAGAGGAAATTAAAGGAGAGGAAAAAGAAAGGAAAGGGAATTAAAGGAAAGGAAATTAAAGGAAAAAATAACGAAATATAATAAAAAGAGAAAAAAATAAAAGATTAAAAGAAATACACCTTCAGGAGAAATGATGCAACACAGGTTCAATTTTGCCTCCATCACTGTTCATGGTTTTGGGGACCTCGAATGTCATGTATGGTGGAGGAAAAGAGAGAGAGAGAGAGAGAGAGAGAGAGAGAGAGAGAGGAGAGAGAGAGAGAGAGAGGAGAGAGAGAGAGAGAGAGAGAGAGAGAGAGAGAGAGAGAGAGAGAGAGAGAGAGAATTTTTTTGGGAACAAGGTGGGGCGGGCGGCGGGTTTGAGAGAGAGAGAGAGAGAGAGAGAGGAGGATTTTTTTGGGAACAAGGTGGGCGGGGCGGGCGCGGGTTTTGAGAGAGAGAGAGAGAGAGAGAGAGAGGAGGATTTTTTTGGGAACAAGGTGGGGCGGGCGGCGGGTTTTGAGAGAGAGAGAGAGAGAGAGAGAGAGAGAGAGAGAGAGAGAGAGAGAGAGAGAGAGAGAGAGAGAGAATTGGGGTGACGAGTGGGTGGGTAAGAAGTATTGGAAGAGCAGCATGGGGGGGGGACGGTTCGGGGGTCAGAAGAGTGCACCGGGTAGCCTCCGTGTGAGAGCACCTTCCTTCCCCCTATACCTCCTCCCTCACCCCCACCCCCACCCCATCCCACACATCACCACTACCCCTAGCCCTACCCCCTTTCTTCGCCCCAGCCCCCCAGCCCTACCCCTTTCTTCGTCCCAGCCCTACCCCTCCTTCGTCCCAGCCCTACCCCCTTCCTTCATCCCAGCCCTACCCTTTCCTTCGTCCCAGCCCTACCCCCTTCCTTCGTCCCAGCCCTATCCCTTCCTTCGCCCCAGCCCTATCCACTTCTTCGTCCCAGCCCTACCCCCTTCCTTCGCCCCAGCCCTACCCCCTTCCTTCGCCCCAGCCCTACCCCTTCCTTCGTCCCAGCCCTACCCCTCCTTCGTCCCAGCCCTACCCCCTTCCTTCGTTCCAGCCCTACCCCTTCCTTCCCTCCAGCACTACCCCTTCTATATCTCTCTATGTACACTTTATGAGGAAGGAGGGATGAGGGAGGGAGGGTTAAATCTTCCATACAGCCCTCTAAACGATACAAAGAAACAGAACCCCTACTGTTATATTGAGGTGATCTCTTCCAGGACTAATTGCATACATCACGTTCACGAGGGGAGGAACCAGTAGCTAGCTCTCTAATTCCACCAAACATAGCACACGTGAAGGTCGAAATTTCTTCTTCCCTCCTTTTCGGTACTTTTTTTTTTTTTTGCTTTGTGGTGCAGTAGTTTTTTTTTTTTTTTTTTTTTTTTTTTTTTTTTTTGCACATGTATAGGCTGGGGGAATCAGAAGCACTCCTAAATTCACCAAGTATAGCGTGTATGAAGATCGAAATTTCCTCCTTCTTCTCCTTTACATATTTTTGTGGTGTGATGAGTGTGTTGTGTTAGTCTGTGTGTGTGTTGTGTTAGTCTGTTTGGGCCAATGGCAGAGATTGAAGTCATCAGCAACATTCTTAATAATACAATCAAACCCATGTCATGTAATGGTCGCAAAATCTTCACTTTTCTCCATTACATCTTCTTGTGGTGTGATGTGTGTTGTGTGTCAGTCTGTGTGGTGGCATAGATTGAAGTCATCAGCAAAACTCTAATAATAATAATACAATCAAACCCACGTCATGTAATGGTCGCAAAATCTTCCCTCTTCTCCATTACATATTCTTCGTGGTGTGATATGTGTTGTGTGTCAGTCTGTGTGGTGGCATAGATTGAAGTCATCAGCAAAACTCTAATAATAATAATACAATCAAACCCACGTCATGTAATGGTCGCAAAATCTTCCCTCTTCTCCATTACATATTCTTCGTGGTGTGATGTGTGTGTCTGTTGTGTCAGTCTGTGTGGTGGCATAGATTGAAGTCACCACCAAAACTCTAATAATAATAATAATACAATCAAACTCATGTCATGTAATGGTCGCAAAATCTTCCTTCTTCTCCATTTCATCTTCTTTGTGGTGTGTTGTGTGTCAGTCTGTTTGGTGGCATAGATTGAAGTCACCACCAAAACTCTAATAATAATAATAATACCATCAAACTCATGTCATGTAATGGTCGCAAAATCTTCCTTCTTCTCCATTTCATCTTCTTTGTTATGTAATGTGGGTGTTACGTTTATCTGTCTGCCATATATAACTTTCCTCGTGCATTCAAATACCCATAAATCTGTTTTCATTATAACTCCACTTCATCTTATTTTTTCTTTGGTTATTTCTTAATGGAGAATGCATGGGGCTCGAGGATTTAAGGAGCCATTACTGACACGACTGACTCTGATGCACTCACTGTCTTCTGAAATTAGCCCAGGTTGGTGAAGTGTTTGCCTGCCGCCTCTCATACTCGTGTCACTCACATGTGCGTCAGGGTTTCTCTCTACACGGATAGTCCAAAAAGTTTCTCATGACTTAGGGCCGATTCTACAGTGGCTTTGGTTTGTTATGATCCTCCCCAACCACACTTGTCAGTCTTATCTATATCCAACAAACTCAATATCAATATCTACAAAATCTGTAAGGTAGTTGTTCCAGTATTACGATAGTTTCATAGGGGTGTCATCAAATTTATCAAATAATTCACTTTACACAGTTCAGTTTCTTTCGTTATGGTGCTTGCAAACCAAAACAAACCACTATGTAATCGGCACTTAAATACTACGTAACAAAACACTCATATTAATACCAATATTTCTGATAAACTTTGAATCGATTATGAAACGGCACACGACCAAGCGTGAAACTTGATAGAATCCCAAAAATTGTCATCGGCATAAAAGAATCTTTTTTCACTCATTTTTACCTCCATAATATTATATAATATTTTTCACTCCTGGCCTTGATTTTTGACCTGGATCCAGTAAGATTTAATCGGATTTAGATTACGTAATGCCTAATCATCCGGTGAAATGTCATCGAAATCCGTGTATAAGGTATTGAGGTATCCATTTCATTAACCAATTAGCACTCAAACTAGAAGAGAACTCGACCGAAGTGTAAACCTTCGTAAAGGCTAAATAAATACTCTACGAACGTAACCAACCCATACTTAACCCCATTCTTACCTATAAAAATGTCAAAACGACAAACAATCATCAATTCCTGACCTTTATCTTTTACCGGGGATCACCAAAATGTAATCACTTCTAGGAATCATAATGTCCAATCATCCTACAAAGATTGATATGAAATTAGTCAGGTGTTTAAGATATCTGGTTCACTAACCAACAAACAACAAAACACAACCTTTCACAAACTCCGTTAGTGAAGTTATTATGGTATATCGACCCACGTACTATATATCTGCCGAATACGAACGGTTAGCCTCGAGTGAATATGTTCGCTTACTAGATTAACGTCGCCTTGTAGTATTTCCCCCCAAACTAAATAATGCATCTCCAGTCAAGGAGAATAAATTCATCTATGACACTACAAATTCCCTCTGAAATGCGTCAACAGGCTTGAAAGAGTTAAAGACGACGACAAACCAAGGAAATATTCTGTTCTGTGTGTGTGTGTGTGTGTGTGTGTGTGTGTGTGTCAGGAATACTGTATATGGCAAATAGCTTGCGTGGTCTCACAAAATAATTTGTTTGAAATTTGGTAGGAAGAGTATAAGTTTGCTTATCAGTCTGCTCCTTATCTATCTTTCCGCCATAATGCAAAAAAAACAAGAGTGTTCACAGACCGCAAACCTTCACAAAGGCTGATAATTACCCCAAAGTGACATGAAATTATTCGGGAACCCCTTCAATATTTCATCGTCATAAGTAAAACTGTGAAAATCTACGGACAACACCATCAACATTTCACTCTCATCCGAAACAAAGAAATATGGTACTGTACAATTTTCTCCATGAGTGATATGACTTTGCAGCATCTTCTAACATGGCGCCTGATGGTGAAATGTTAATTACCTGGAGAAATAATGCAATGCTAGCAGTTTTCATCCAAGTTTCTTGACTTTAGTCACCACCTTTCTCAATATAGAACAATCAACTGTTTCGTGACAGACAGACAGACAGACAGACAGTGGACACCCGTGGAAAACAAAAACAAAAACATAAAGCTTCAAATGATCTTGATCGAAGTATCCTAAAGAATATATAATATTTTTTCATCTCTATATAAAACATAGACAGATAAAGGTAATCCTCACAGTCCCTCAAGGAGAAACAGGGAAAGAGGAAGATGATACTCAAACGAAGAAGGACCTTGATAAGAAAAGGAAAGAGTTCACGATGCCACCCACCCACCTTGGTGTTGACAAGTGTGACGTCACAAGTGTGGCCACGCCCCCCTCCCTCCACCACCATATATAAGGCCTCTCATCTGGCTCCAGGGTATCAGTGTCTGCAATACATACCAACATGAAGGTACTCACCACTTACATATATACATATATACATACACGTACATACATATGTACAGAACATAGTGAGCATTAAGAAAGCATTTATAAGATGACAACTTCAGTTTACCAAAATACTTCAGTACAGAAAATTGCAAAGTTATTATTTTCATCACTTACACACAAAGCTAAACTAGTGTGTTATCGTATTCCAAATTGTTTAGTTAGTAAACTTTATATTCCCTCTGAGATTTCGAATACACCTACTCTAAATAATAACCTCATATTAAAATGTTGAGATATTTAAAACAGAGAAGAGATAAATATGGTCTATGGTCTATAAACAGTAACTTCTTTCTATAGAAAGGGATTTTATCTTTCACATTTTAAGTTCACAGTTCAAGACTGTCGAGGAAGTAAATAATATTAATTTTGGGGAGGACCTGTACAAACAACCAAAAACATTACCAATATAAACAATGTCATAGTTGGTTGTCTTTACATATAGAACGTAACCCAACTCATATATGATTCCAACCTTTTCTTGTGTTACAGACATCAGCTCTGTTTGTGTGTGTGGTGGTGGGTGTAGCGGCGGCGGCTCCCCAAGACGGAGGCTACTCTTACCAGGCCCCATCAGCACCCAGTAGTAGGCAGGGGGGTGGCCAGTTCTCGGGAGGCCCCAGTAGTGGACAGGGAGGTGGGCAGTTCTCCGGTTTTCCCAGTAGTAGGCAGGGGGGTGGGCAGTACTCGGGAGGCCCCAGTACTGGACAGGGAGGTGGACAGTTCTCCGGTTTTCCCAGTAGTAGGCAGGGGGGTGGCCAATACTCCGGTGGTCCCAGTAGTGGACAGGGGGGTGGCCAGTACTCCGGTGGTCCCAGTAGTCCTGCACAGTACAATTTTCAGTGGGACGTGAATGATGCTTCTTCAGGCAACTTCTATGGTCACCAGGAACAGCGAGATGGTGACAACACCCAGGGCAGGTCAGTGCTTCCAGTGTAGTCATTCTATAAATTTTACATTCTGAAATAAATAATAAAACTTTCCAGATAGTCACTCAAGATTCTAATGCCTGGTGGTCGATTCCCACTGTTTTGAAACGATACAATAAAATACATTTACTGAGACATAGTTTTTGAGTGTTATAATCTTGCTCCTGGAAACAGATGTATCTCTAGAACAGGTACAGTCACTAGGCAAAATATGATCAGCTGTGCTAATCTACACACTTTCATAAACCCTTTTCCCTATAAACCACAAATGTTAAGGATATGATAAGATGTATCCTTTCACTGTGAATACTTGAAGGAAACTGAGTGAATGGAACGTCCTGACAACCAGGCTTGGTAATATGCTGGAGGGACAACTATAGGGGCTTAGGATTTATTGTTTCGTTTCAAATCATTTCAAGGGCCCTTACCCTCCCTTCGCTCCCTTTTATACTCATTCCTTTCTTTTGGTCCTAGCGGCCCCATTCCCAAACGTGTTTAAACTTTCCTCACGTGTGTTTCTACAGTTACTACGTGCAGCTGCCGGACAGTCGCCTCATGAGGGTGGAGTACTATGCAGACCAGACTGGCTACCACCCCACCGTCACCTTCGAGGGAGAGGCTCAGTACCCAACTGCCTCTGCCCCTGGCCGCTCTTATTCCCCTCCTGCCCCTGGCAGCTCTTATTCTCCGCCTTCATCTGCCCCTGCCCCTACTCCTTCCCGTTCTTACAGTCCTCCTGCCGCTGGTCCTAGAGCGGCCCCCTCCAACCTCTACTCTGCCCCAGGAAAGTAGAGGTTCCAGCATAACTCTACCCTGCTGCTGCTTCATGACCTGCCCTGCCCTCCTTTCTATATGCTTGTTACTGCTGCCCGACACAACACCCAACTCACCCTTGTTCCTGTCCATTGGTTCATATCCAGCAACATCTACTCTGTACCAGCACACACAAGACTCAGCCTATTATTTATTATTCAGCTTCGTAAGTGCCATTCATCCACACTGCCTTAATCACAATTTCTATCCTTAATTAATATGTAGCCTATAAATATTATAAAAACTGTTTCTCTGTTTATTATGTTCATACATTTACAGTAAAACTGATAATTTTTAAAGAAATTATTGTAACTACATTTTCTGAATTACTGAGAGATAAATCTTATGTTACAGACTTTACTGATAGAAATAATGAGTGATAGAAGAGTTATTTTTATACATAATTCATTAGCTATGATTTCAGAAACTTACCTCCACATACAAATTATATTTTATCACACAATACTATTATCTATATGCCTGTATTTGTGTTGCTTTTCTGTAAATAAACTTACGTGCCGAACAATCCTAGTATGAAATTATAGTCCAAAGTATTTATCTCACTTCTTTGATCGTAAAATAATTAACAGCAGTATTAAAATATTAAACCTAACCTGGCCTAACCTAACCATACTTGGCTTATCCTAATCAACCCAGTTAGTCCTTAATTAGGACTGGGGCACTTGTGCGACAAGGTTAGGTCAGGTTAAGGTAGCTTACGTTAGGTTAGGTTAGGCTAAGTATGGTTAGGTTAAGTCAGGTTAAAGGTTCTTTCTTTCCTTACAACAATTTTGTCCAAAATTAATAGAATATCCAAAAATATGCATGAAAAATTATATACAGTTGGAAAAGTCCAGGTGGAACTGTTCTTCAGAAATACTTCAACTTATGTACTTGTATTTTCCACCATTAAGGCTTTCTATGTCAACATTCAGAAAGAACAAGAGTCACCATTAGTAGTAGATGTCAGTGTCATGTAGGAAGAAGTCTTTATGGATGTTGACATCATAGATTATATTACTACTATTCCACCCATCATCCACTGTACCCACCCACTATACAGTACTATTCCACCCATCATCCACTGTCCCCACCCACTATACAGTGGAGGGTGCTGATGGTTTAACGGGTAGCACACTCGCCCAGCACGCGAGAGATCCCGAGCTCAATACCTGGGTCAGTGGAATTGTTGGACAACTTTCCCAGCCCCCTATGTCCCTGCTCACCTAGCAGTATATAAGTACCCGACAGTAAGAGCAAGGATAACAACCTTGTAGGCTTGGGGAAGATGTGTTGATTTTAACTACCCAGCACACTTCTCAACTACCTAGCAACACAATGGTGAGGGAAGATGTGTTGATGTAAGAATGTAAGACACAGAGTCCACCTGGCCAAGTTGAGAAGCAGCCATCATCCGGCTCTTCTGACATATCAAAAGAAACTTAATGGAGCCATCACAGATACCTGCCCAGGATGCAACACAGCACCCCATTCTATTAAACACATTATGGAAGACTGCAACGCACACAACAAAAACCGCCAACAACACAAGACACACTCACTGAGGGCACTGTGAGAAACCCAGTTCAAGCCATAGCCTTCCTCGGGGCTGTTCGGCCAGACAGCTTGAGGAACTTCAACAACAACAAGAACTACCAAGCAACACACTGGTGAGGGCTGGTTCTATCCAGAAATGAGGAATCTGGCATCCTCTACCACACCCTGGCCTGTTCTGTCTGTCTCTTTTACTATTTCTCATTCCTTCTGGGTAGCCGACGAGATTGCCTGATTGGGTGACACAACAAGGAAGACTACAGACGGTGGGAATGTTGGCCCAGGGGTACATGCCTGTGAGCCGGCAGTCCCATTGTCTGTTACCTTCGAAGAAACAGATCTCACTATCAGCCTGACTCCCATTTGGGGGTCTGAGCATCTGCGCGGCTTCGGTCAACAGACTCGGGACTGCTCGGCCAGCCAGTCTGGGGAACTACAACAACAACAACAACTATAAAGTACTATTCCACCTACACTCACTATACCCACCCACTATACAGTACTATTCCACCTATCATCCACTGTACCAACCCACTATAAAGTACTATTCCACCTACACTCACTATACCCACCCACTATACAGTACTATTCCACCTACACTCACTATACCCACCCACTATACAGTACTATTCCATCTATCATCCACTGTACCCACCCACTATACAGTACTATTCCACCTACAACCACTGTACCCACCCACTATACAGTACTATTCCACCTACAACCACTGTACCCACCCACTATACAGTACTATTCCACCTACAACCACTGTACCCACCCACTATACAGTACTATTCCACCTATCATCCACTGTACCCACCCACTATACAGTACTATTCCACCTACAACCACTGTACCCACCCACTATACAGTACTATTCCACCTACAACCACTGTACCCACCCACTATACAGTACTATTCCACCTATCATCCACTGTACCTACCCACCATACAGTACTATACATTCTCAGACTGAGGGATTTACCAAAAGTTCATTATTATATTGTTAGCTCTTTGTATTCAATGCAGAGAGAAAATAAATTCATATTCTTTTGTACGAAAAGGATTTCGTGGACTGACGAGATAATTGAATAGAGAACCATAGAGTACTAACTTTCCACCCTTCACCATTATTCTCATCCATTATAAAAGGCAGTATTAGGCTATTTCATTTATAACTGTTTACCAGGAATACAGTAAATTATATGTTTTGTTTTTTTATGTATGCAGTATTGTATGTACCATACCGTGCTGATTCAAAAAGTTTTAATAATTAATATAAAATTATTTTAATTTAGTATTTTAAACAAAATTATTTTCAAAGTGTCTTTACAATCAACAATTGAAATGTTGTTGGTACCGAAGAACCCTCCTGTGGCTGCTGTAGCTGCAGCTGGAAACAACAGTCACTTACAATACACCCCCTGTGTGCTGGCGGTCCACACAGCAGTGAAAAAAACAAAAAACTCCGGTTGCAGTACACCTCACGTGGATTTTTAATCCATGTGGGCAGATCTCGTCAAATCCACTAGAAAGTGACCAGATCCTAGAATAAAGATTGTTGTAAGATCTGGTCACTTTCTAGTGGATTTGACGAGATCTGCCCACATGGATTAAAAATCCACGTGAGGTGTACTGCAACCGGAGTTTTTTTTTTTTTTTTTCACTGCTGTGTGGACCGCCAGCACACAGGGGGTGCATTTCCCTTTGCATGCAGCAGTGTAAACTCCCTCCCCTTTATGGTCCCTTCAGGGCTGGTCTCATGGAAGGTGCGGCCCCACTTGTAGCTCTTGTGGTAACGTGGACTTAGGTCCACAGCACTGGCTGTGGGATCAAAGCCTTCCCCCCAATCTCCCTGGCGGTCGGAGGCCCCCAGACTCCCTGGTCCAGTAAGCTCTGGTCCCATTTTCCTGGGATGTGCTTCGGTAGCCCAGGCATATAGGGCCAGCCCCTCCTTCATTTTAATTTGTTTTTTCACTGCGACCAGAGTGTACCAGGGGTCTGTGGGGCAGGAGGCCATTCTGCCCCGGGAGAACATCAACAACAACAACAAGTCATTGAATACTGAGTCTGACCCAGGGGAAACGACCACCAGCTACTTAACGGAGTTTCCAACTCGCTTGAACCACCAGGGTGCCCACCACACAACCTGATGCTGAAGGAACACACCCAAATCAATTTCCAATGCAACTTTGACCCTCCGAAGCTCTGCAATGGGACACAGCTGATGGTGAAGAACTATTATATACCTCACGTACTGACGACAACGGTCATGACGGGAATAGTGAAGAGCCAGGGAGTGTTTATCACAAGGATTCCACACATCCCCTCTGATATGCCCTTTGAGTTTAAGAGGTTACAGTTCCAGGTCAAGCTAAGCTACACAATGTCCATCAACAAGAGTCAGGGACAGTCGCTGAAGGTTGTAGGACTCAACCTCACCACACCTGTATTCTCTACTTCGGTTGGACTTCAGTCAGTAATTCTCGCCGACTCTACATTCTCTACAAAGAAGACGACAAAATGGCAAGTGTTGTTTACCACGAGGCGCTGCAAGAGTAATAACAATGTATAAAACTGATATGATTTTAACAATAATAATTAAGCTGGTACAATAATTACATTTATATAAAGAGAAATTTTTTTTTTTTCTTCAATCTTTCTTTCCCTGGGCAACGCTGGGTAACTCAGCTAGTACTTTATAGATGAGTAATTTTCTCATTCGAATCCTTCCCTAAAGCTGTAGAACATTTTACATGAAACTTTGGGACCCAGAAAATTTAATAATAACAATACATTACTTTAATTCTGTTTAGATTTCTGGCCCTATGTACACATTGACGCTTAACTCTTGTATACAACACTTAACTTCTATATAAAATCTTATGTAGGCTACAGTATATAATATCTACTTTTAACGCACCACCTGTCGACGACTCGAAGATGCGAGGCAAGTATATGGTACTAATAAAGTAAATTTATCTCAGGTTAACTCACCTCTACATTACATTGTCACTATCCATTTGTCACCTGTTTTACCCCAACTTACGCTGTCACTGTATATTTGTTTACAGGTTCACCCTCCATGTTACAATACCACTCTTACAACACAACTTCACTGCAGAGCCAAATTATAACACAAGTGAGGACAGTCCAACAAAATACTGACGAGTTACAACAGGGGATGATCTATATACTGACTCTCTTACTCATTACCACTTTACCGTTCGTCCCAGACATGTTTGTTCTAATGGTGCAAAGTCTCGCTGCTCTTAGATGCTGTCGTTTTGATTCCATTAGTAAGTATTTAACCACGGGTATGTTTTTAGGGGAGTAATCTCTTGTGGGCGAAATAATGGAAGGCTATCGATTTCCGCAAACAATGCCAAGAAACTGACGACCTCAGAATATGAGTAAATAATCAGTTTTATTCAGCAGCGTTGAGGAATCAACAGCCCTTCAATTCATCCAGATCAGTTTACTATTTATCGTTGAGAAGGAGGGAGAAGGTAAGGTACACGTATTGAACTCAACTGTACACAACCTCACTACTACCCACCCACCAGCTCATATGTACATTGATGCTATTGTATGAGTAATCCGCTTGTAAAAATATTATATCCTAGACGTAAGCACTAAGATCATGAGGCAAGGAAACAATATTTACTAAACGTTAAATAATTATAAAATGTTCATAATGTTTTTTCATTATAACTCCACTTCATCTTATTCTTTGGTTATTTCTTAATGGAGAATGAACTCAAGGATTTAGGGAACCATTACCTACACGACTGACTCTGCTACACTGTCTTCTGAAATTAGTCCAGTGTTGTGAAGTGTTCGCCTCTCTGTTGTGCCACTCACATGTGCGTCAAGGTTTCCCTCTCGTAGCCTACACAGATAATACAGTTTCTCATTAGTTACACAATTTGTATGTAAACACACACCCATATTAATACCAATATTTGTGATAAACATTGAATCCATTAGGAAACGGTACACGACTGAGAGTGAACCTTCGTAAACTCCAAAGAAGTTTTTGGCTTCACATAACAACATTTTACCTTCAACATCACCATAATGATATTGTAAATAATATTCATTCCTGGCTTTGGTAATTTATCTGAATCCAGATAAATTTAATTACACCTGGATATAAAAGATATCTGTCATCCTGTAAAATTTCATCAAAGTCCGTCTTTATGGTATTGAGGTATCCGGTTCCCTAACCAACCAACAAACAAACACACAAACACACAAAATAGAAAAACACTCAAACACTCTAACCAACCAACAAATAAACACACAAACACACAAACTAGAAAAACACTCAAACACCCTAACCAACCAACAAATAAACAAACAAACACACAAACTAGAAACACAATCAAACAAAGTACAAACATTTACAGACGTCAAGTAAACACTGCAGATATAACCAACCCATATTTTGTACTAATTTTTACCATTAAAAGAACAAAAAATTAATAAAACATATCAATTCCTGACCTTTCTCTTTTCCCCGGAACCACCAAAATTCAATCACTTTTAGGAATCATAATGGTCAATCATCCGGCAAAGATTGATTTATATCAGTTAAAAATATATTTAGATATCTGGCCTCTGTCCAACAAACAAACATGAGTGAAAACATAACCTTAAAAAAACTCCGTTAGTGAAGAACTAAAGTGTAATAGCAGTTGTAGTATAATAAGTGTCCAGATGTTCTCTTATCAGAATAATGTTGCCTTGCAGTAAAGAAATGTGGGTGTTCAAGAATCTCAAACCTCCACCAAGGATGAACCTCTTCCCCAAAATGTCGTGAAAATCTTCGGCCAGTCCATCCATTGTTCATCCTTATCATTAATATTGTGAAAGTCTATGGACAACACCATCAACATTTCATTATCATCCGAAACAAAGATATATGGTACTGTACAATTTTCTCCACGAGTGATATGACTTTACAGCATCTTCTAATATGGCGCCTGATGGTGAAATGTTAATTACCTGAAAAAATAATACAATGCTAGCAGTTTTCATCCAAGCTTCTTGACTTTAGTCACCACCTTTCTCAATATAGAACAATCAACTGTTGCGTGACAGACAGACAGACAGACAGACAGACACACAGTGGAAAACAAAACCAAAAACATAAAGCTTCAAATTATCTTAATCGAAATAGACTAAAGAATAAATAATAATGTTTTCATCTCTATATAAAACATAGACAGATAAAGGTAATCCTCACAGTCCCTCAAGGAGAAACAGGGAAAGAGAAAGATGATACTCAAACGAAGAAGGACCTTGATAAGAAAAGGAAAGAGTTCACGATGCCACCCACCCACCTTGGTGTTGACAAGTGTGACGTCACAAGTGTGGCCACGCCCCCCTCCCTCCACCACCATATATAAGGCCTCTCATCTGGCTCCAGGGTATCAGTGCCTGCAATACATACCAACATGAAGGTACTCACCACTTACAAACATACACTTACATACATATGTACAGTACATAGTGAGCATTAAGAAAGCATTTATAAGATGACAACTTCAGTGTACCAAAATACTTCAGTACAGAAAGTTATTATTTTCATCACTTACACACAAAGCTAAACTAGTGTGTTATCGTATTCCAAATTGTTTAGTTAGTAAACTTTATATTCCCTCTGAGATTTCAAATACGCCTACTCTAAATAATGACCTCATATTAAAATGTTGGGATATTTAAAACAGAGAAGAGATAAATATAAATATTCCCTGTATGGTCTATAAACAGTAACTTCTTTCTATAGGAAGGAATTTTATCTTTCACATTAAGTTCGTAGTTCAAGACTGTCGAGAAAGTAAATAATATTCATTTTGGGGAGTACCTGTACAAACAACCTAAAACATTACCAATATAAACAATGTCATAGTTGGTTGTCTTTACATATATAGAACGTAACCCAACTCATATATGATTCTAACCTTTTCTTGTGTTACAGACATCAGCTCTGTTTGTGTGTGTGGTGGTGTGTGTAGCGGCGGCGGCTCCCCAAGACGGAGGCTACTCTTACCAGGCCCCATCAGCACCCAGTAGTAGGCAGGGGGGTGGGCAGTTCTCGGGAGGCCCCAGTAGTGGGCAGGGGGGTGGGCAGTTCTCCGGTTTTCCCAGTAGTAGGCAGGGGGGTGGGCAGTACTCGGGAGGCCCCAGTACTGGACAGGGAGGTGGACAGTTCTCAGGTTTTCCCAGTAGTAGGCAGGGGGCTGGCCAGTACTCCGGTGGTCCCAGTAGTGGACAGGGGGGTGGCCAGTACTCCGGTGGTCCCAGTAGTCCTGCACAGTACAATTTTCAGTGGGACGTGAATGATGCTTCTTCAGGCAACTTCTATGGTCACCAGGAACAGCGAGATGGTGACAACACCCAGGGCAGGTCAGTGCTTCCAGTGTAGTCATTCTATAAATTTTACATTCTGAAATAAATAATAAAACCTTCCAGATAGTCGTACAAGATTCTAATGCCTGGTGGTTGACTCCCACTGTTTTGAAATGACACAATACATTTACTGAGACATACTTTTTGAGTGTTATAATCTTGCTCCTGGAAACAGATGTATCTCTAGAACAGGTACAGTCACTAGGCAAAATATGATCAGCTGTGTTAATCTACACACTTTCATAAACCCTTTTCCCTATAAACCAAAAATGTTAAGGATATGATAAGATGTATCCTTTCACTGTGAATACTTGAAGGACACTGAGTGAATGGAACGTCCTGTCAAGGGCCCTTACCCTCCCTTCGCTCCCTTTTATACTCATTCCTTTCTTTTGGTCCTAGCGGTCCCATTCCCAAACGTGTTTAAACTTTCCTCACATGTCTTTCTACAGTTACTACGTGCAGCTGCCGGACAGTCGCCTCATGAGGGTGGAGTACTATGCAGACCAGACTGGCTACCACCCCACCGTCACCTTCGAGGGAGAGGCTCAGTACCCAACTGCCTCTGCCCCTGGCCGCTCTTATTCCCCTCCTGCCCCTGGCAGCTCTTATTCTCCGCCTTCATCTGCCCCTGCCCCTACTCCTTCCCGTTCTTACAGTCCTCCTGCCGCTGGTCCTAGAGCGGCCCCCTCCAACCTCTACTCTGCCCCAGGAAAGTAGAGGTTCCAGCATAACTCTACCCTGCTGCTGCTTCATGACCTGCCCTGCCCTCCTTTCTATATGCTTGTTACTGCTGCCCGACACAACACCCAACTCACCCTTGTTCCTGTCCATTGGTTCATATCCAGCAACATCTACTCTGTACCAGCACACACAAGACTCAGCCTATTATTTATTATTCAGCTTCGTAAGTGCCATACATAATTATATTCACTCATTCATCCACACTGCCTTAATCACCATTTCTACCCTTAATTAATATGTAACCTATAAATATTATAGAAACTGTTTCTCTGTTTATTATGTTCATACATTTACATGTAAATGGTATTGCATTTACAGTAAAACTGTCAATTTATAAAGAAATTATTGCAACTACAGTTTCTGAATTACTGAGAGAGATAAATCTTATGTTCCAGACTTTACTGATAGAAATAATGAGTGATAGAAGAGTTATTTTTATACATTATTGATTTATAATATGCATTTCAGACTGTCTTTTCATAGAGCTTAACAAAGATGCTATAGCTATGATTTCAGAAACTTACCTCCACATACAAATTATATTTTATCACACAATACTATTATCTATATGCCTGTATTTGTGTTGCTTTTCTGTAAATAAACTTACGTGCCGAACAACCCTAGTATGAAATTATAATCCAAAGTATTTATCTCACTTCTTTCATCGTAAAATAATTAACAGCAGTATTAAAACATTAAACCTAACCTGGCCTAACCTAACCATACTTGGCTTATCCTAATCAACCCAGTTAGTCCTTAATTAGGACTGGGGCACTTGTGCGACAAGGTTAGGTCAGGTTAAGGTAGCTTACGTTAGGTTAGGTTAGGCTAAGTATGGTTAGGTTGGGTCAGGTTAAAGGTTCTTTCTTTCCTTACAATAATTTTGTCCAAAATTAATAGAATACCCAAAAATATGCATGAAAAAATATCTAAAGTTGGAAAAGTCCAGGTGGAACTGTTCTTCAGAAATACTTCAACTTATGTACTTGTATTTTCCACCATTAAGGCTTTCTATGTCAACATTCAGAAAGAACAAGAGTCACCATTAGTAGTAGATGTCATTGTCATGTAGGAAGAAGTCTTTATGGATGTTGACATCATAGATTATATTACTACTATTCCACCCTTCATCCACTGTACCCACCCACTATACAGTACTATTCCACCTACATCCACTGTACCCACCCACTATACAGTACTATTCCACCTTCACTCACTGTACCCACCCACTATACAGTACTATTCCACCTATCATCCACTGTACCCACCCACTATACAGTACTATTCCACCTACAACCACTGTACCCACCCACTATACAGTACTATTCCACCTACAACCACTGTACCCACCCACTATACAGTACTATTCCACCTATCATCCACTGTACCTACCCACCATACAGTACTATACATTCTCAGACTGAGGGATTTACCAAAAGTTCATTATTATATTGTTAGCTCTTTGTATTCAATGCAGAGAGAAAATAAATTCATATTCTTTTGTACGAAAAGGATTTCGTGGACTGACGAGATAACTAAATAGAGAACCATAGAGTACTAACTTTCCACCCTTCACCATTATTCTCATCCATTATAAAAGGCAGTATTAGGCTATTTCATTTTTAACTGTTGACAAGGAATACAGGAAAACATGTTTTTTTTCTTATTATACAATATTGTATGTACCATACCGTGCTGATTCAAAAAGTTTTAATAATTAATATAAAATTATTTTAATTTAGTACTTTAAACAAAATTATTTTCAAAGTGTCTTTACAATCAACAATTGAAATGTTGTTGGCACCCAAGAACCCTCCTGTGGCTGCTGTAGCTGCAGCTGGAAACAACAGTCACTTACAATGCACCCCCTGTGTGCTGGCGGTCCACACAGCAGTGAAAAAAAAAAAAAAACTCCGGTTGCAGTACACCTCACGTGGATTTTTTAATCCATGTGGGCAGATCTCGTCAAATCCACTAGAAAGTGACCAGATCCTAGAATAAAGATTGTTGTAGGATCTGGTCACTTTCTAGTGGATTTGACGAGATCTGCCCACATGGATTAAAATTCCACGTGAGGTGTACTGCAACCGGAGTTTTTTTTTTTTTTTCACTGCTGTGTGGACTGCCAGCACACAGGGGGTGCATTTCCCTTTGCATGCAGCAGTGTAAACTCCCTCCCCTTTATGGTCCCTTCAGGGCTGGTCTCATGGAAGGTGCGGCCCCACTTGTAGCTCTTGTGGTAACGTGGACTTGGGCCCACAGCACTGGCTGTGGGATCAAAGACCTTCCCCCCAATCTCCCTGGCGGTCGGAGGCCCCCAGACTCCCTGGTCCAGTAAGCTCTGGTCCCATTTTCCTGGGATGTGCTTCGGTAGCCCAGGCATATAGGGCCAGCCCCTCCTTCATTTTAATTTGTTTTTTCACTGCGACCAGAGTGTACCAGGGGTCTGTGGGGCAGGAGGCCATTCTGCCCCGGGAGAACATCAACAACAACAACAACAACAAGTCATTGAATACTGAGTCTGACCCAGGGGAAACGACCACCAGCTACTTAACGGAGTTTACAACTCGCTTGAACCACCAGGGTGCCCGCCACACAACCTGATGCTGAAGGAACACACCCAAATCAATTTCCAATGCAACTTTGACCCTCCGAAGCTCTGCAATGGGACACAGCTGATGGTGAAGAACTATTATATACCTCACGTACTGACGACAACGGTCATGACGGGAATAGTGAAGAGCCAGGGAGTGTTTATCACAAGGATTCCACACATCCCCTCTGATATGCCCTTTGAGTTTAAGAGGTTACAGTTCCAGGTCAAGCTAAGCTACACAATGTCCATCAACAAGAGTCAGGGACAGTCGCTGAAGGTTGTAGGACTCAACCTCACCACACCTGTATTCTCTACTTCGGTTGGACTTCAGTCAGTAATTCTCGCCGACTCTACATTCTCTACAAAGAAGACGACAAAATGGCAAGTGTTGTTTACCACGAGGCGCTGCAAGAGTAATAACAATGTATAAAACTGATATGATTTTAACAATAATAATTAAGCTGGTACAATAATTACATTAATATGAAGCGAAAATTGATTTCTTTTCTTCAATCTTTCTTTCCCTGGGTAATGCTGGGTAACTCAGCTAGAACTCTATAGATGAATCATATTCTCATCCGAATCTTTCCCTAAAGCTGTAGAACATTTTACATGAAACTTTGGGAACCAGAAAATTTAATAACAATAATACATTACTTGAATTCTGTTTAGATTTCTGGCCCTATGTACACATTGACGTTTAACTCTTGTATACAACACTTAACTCCTATTTAAAATCTTATGTAGGCTACAGTATATATTTACTTTTAACGCACCAACTGTCGACAACTCGAAGATGCGAGGCAAGTATATGGTACTAATAAAGTCAATTTATCTCAGGTTAACTCACCTCTACATTACATTGTCACTGTCCATTTGTCACCTGTTTTACCCCAACTTACGCTGTCACTGTATATTTGTTTACAGGTTCACCCTCCATGTTACAATACCACTCTTACAACACAACTTCACTGCAGAGCCAAATTATAACACAAGTGAGGACAGTCCAACAAAATACTGACGAGTTACAACAGGGGATGATCTATATACTGACTCTCTTACTCATTACCACTTTACCGTTCGTCCCAGACATGTTTGTTCTAATGGTGCAAAGTTTCTCTGCTCTTAGATGCTGTCGTTTTGATTCCATTAGTAAGTATAAAACCACGGGTATGTTTTTAGGGAAGTAAACTCTTGAGGGCGAAATAATAGAAGGCTACCGATTTCCGCAAACAATGCCAAGAAACAGACGACCTCAGAATATGAGTAAATAATCAGTTTTATTCAGCAGTGTTGAGGAATCAAAAGCCCTTCAATTCATCCAGATCAGTTTACTATTTATCGTTGAGAAGGAGGGAGAAGGTAAGGTACACGTATTGATCTCAACTGTACACAACCTCACTACTACCCACCCACCAGCTTATATGTACATTGATGGTATTAATACCAATATTTGTGATAAACATTGAATCCATTAGGAAACGGTACACGACAGAGAGTGAACCTTCGTAAACTCCAAAGAAGTTATTGGCTTCACATAACAACATTTTACCTTCAACCTTCCCATAATGATAAGGTAAATAATATTCATTCCTGGCTTTGGTAATTTATCTGAATCCAGTTAAATTTAATTGCACCTGGATATAAAAGTTATCTGTCATCCTGTAAAATTTCATCAAAATCCGTCTTTATAGTATTGAGGTATCCGGTTCCCTAACCAACCAACAAATAAACAAACAAACACACAAACTAGAAAAACACTCAAACACCCTAACCAACCAACAAATAAACAAACAAACACACAAACTAGAAAAACACAAACAAAGTACAAACATTCACAGATGCCAAGTAAACACTGCAGATATAACCAACCCATATTTTGTACTAATTTTTACAATTAAAAGAACAAAACTTTAATAAAACATATCAATTCCTGACCTTTCTCTTTTACCTGGAACCACCAAAATTCATTTACTTTTAGGAATCATAATGACCACTCATCTTGCAAAGATTGATTTATATCAGTTAAGAATATATTTAGATATCTGGCCTCTGTCCAACAAACAAACATGAGTGAAAACATAACCTTAATAAAACTTAATAAAGAACTAAAGTGTAACAGCACGTGTAGTATAATAAGTGTAACAGCACGTGTAGTATAATAAGTGTAACAGCACGTGTAGTATAATAAGTGTAACAACACGTGTAGTATAATAAGTGTAACAACACGTGTAGTATAATAAGTGTAACAACACGTGTAGTATAATAAGTGTAACAACACGTGTAGTATAATAAGTGTAACAACACGTGTAGTATAATAAGTGTAACAACACGTGTAGTATAATAAGTGTAACAGCACGTGTAGTATAATAAGTGTAACAACACGTGTAGTATAATAAGTGTAACAACACGTGTAGTATAATAAGTGTAACAACACGTGTAGTATAATAAGTGTAACAACACGTGTAGTATAATAAGTGTAACAACACGTGTAGTATAATAAGTGTAACAACACGTGTAGTATAATAAGTGTAACAGCACGTGTAGTATAATAAGTGTAACAACACGTGTAGTATAATAAGTGTAACAACACGTGTAGTATAATAAGTGTAACAACACGTGTAGTATAATAAGTGTAACAACACGTGTAGTATAATAAGTGTAACAACACGTGTAGTATAATAAGTGTAACAACACGTGTAGTATAATAAGTGTAACAACACGTGTAGTATAATAAGTGTAACAGCACGTGTAGTATAATAAGTGGAGTGAATGAGAACGGTTAGCTTCGTGTCCAGATGTTCTCTTATCAGAATAATGTTGCCTTGCAGTAAAGAAATGTTGGTGTTCAAAAATCTCAAACCTCCACCAAGGATGAACATCTTCCCCAAAATGTCGTGAAAATCTTCGGCCAGTCCATCCATTGTTCATCATCATCATTAATATTGTGAAAGTCTACGGACAACACCAACAACATTTCATTTTCATAAGAAACAAAGAAATATGGTACTGTACAATTTTCTCCATGAGTGATATGACTTTACAGCATCTTCTAACATGGCGCCTGATGGTGAAATGTTAATTACCAGGAGAAATAATACAATGCTAGCAGTTTTTATCCAAGCTTATTGATTTTAGTCACCACCTTTCTCAATATAGGACAATCAACTGTTGCAGTATCAGACAGACAGACATACAGACAGTGGACACCCGTGAAAACAAAACCAAAAACATAAAGCTTCAAATGATCTTGATCGAAGTAGCCTAAAGAATAAATAATAATGTTTTCATCTCTATATAAAACATAGACAGAGAAAGGTAATCCTCACAGTCCCTCGAGGAGAAACAGGAAAAGATGAAGATGATACTCAAACGAAGAAGGACCTTGATAAGAAAAGGAAAGAGTTCACGATGCCACCCACCCACCTTGGTGTTGACAAGTGTGACGTCACAAGTGTGGCCACGCCCCCCTCCCTCCACCACCATATATAAGGCCTCTCATCTGGCTCCAGGGTATCAGTGTCTGCAATACATACCAACATGAAGGTACTCACCACTTACATATATACATATATACATACACGTACATACATATGTACAGAACATAGTGAGCATTAAGAAAGCATTTATAAGATGACAACTTCAGTGTACCAAAATACTTCAGTACAAAAAATTGCAAAGTTATTATTTTCATCACTTACACACAAAGCTAAACTAGTGTGTTAACGTATTCCAAATTGTTTAGTTAGTAAACTTTATATTCCCTCTGAGATTTCAAATACACCTACTCTAAATAATGACCTCATATTAAAATGTTGGGATATTTAAAACAGATAAGAGATAAATATAAATATTCCCTCTATGGTCTATAAACAGTAACTTCTTTCTATAGGAAGGAATTTTATCTTTCACATTAAGTTCGTAGTTCAAGACTGTCGAGAAAGTAAATAATATTCATTTTGGGAAGGACCTGTACAAACAACAAAAAACATTACCAATATAAACAATGTCATAGTTGGTTGTCTTTACATATAGAACGTAACCCAACTCATATATGATTCCAACCTTTTCTTGTGTTACAGACATCAGCTCTGTTTGTGTGTGTGGTGTTGGGTGTAGCGGCGGCGGCTCCCCAAGACGGAGGCTACTCTTACCAGGCCCCATCAGCACCCAGTAGTAGGCAGGGGGGTGGGCAGTTCTCGGGAGGCCCCAGTACCGGACAGGGAGGTGGACAGTTCTCCGGTTTTCCCAGTAGTAGGCAAGGGGGTGGCCAGTTCTCGGGAGGCCCCAGTACCGGGCAGGGAGGTGGGCAGTTCTCCGGTTTTCCCAGTAGTAGGCAGGGGGGTGGGCAGTACTCGGGAGGCCCCAGTAGTGGACAGGGAAGTGGGCAGTTCTCCGGTTTTCCCAGTAGTAGGCAGGGGGCTGGCCAATACTCCGGTGGTCCCAGTAGCCCTGCACAGTACAATTTTCAGTGGGACGTGAATGATGCTTCTTCAGGAAACTTCTATGGTCACCAGGAACAGCGAGATGGTGACAACACCCAGGGCAGGTCAGTGCTTCCAATGTAGTGATTCTATACATTTTACATTCTGAAATAAATAATAAAACCTTCCAGATAGTCACTCAAGATTCTAATGCCTGGTGGTTGACTCCCACTGATTTGAAACGATACAATACAAAACATTTACTGAGACATACTTTTTGAGTGTTATAATCTTGCTCCTGGAAACAGATGTATCTCTAGAGCAGGTACAGTCACTAGGCAAAATATGATCAGCTGTGCTAATCTACACACTTTCATAAACCCTTTTCCCTATAAACCAAAAATATTAAGGATATGATAAGATGTATCCTTTCACTGTGAATACTTGAAGGACACTGAGTGAATGGAACGTCCTGTCAACCAGGCTTGGTAATATGCTGGAGAGACAACTATAGGGGCTTAGGATTTATTGTTTCGTTTCAAATCATTTCAAGGGCCCTTACCCTCCCTTCGCTCCCTTTTATACTCATTCCTTTCTTTTGGTCCTAGCGGCCCCATTCCCAAACGTGTTTAAACTTTCCTCACGTGTGTTTCTACAGTTACTACGTGCAGCTGCCGGACAGTCGCCTCATGAGGGTGGAGTACTATGCAGACCAGACTGGTTACCACCCCACCGTCACCTTCGAGGGAGAGGCTCAGTACCCAACTGCCTCTGCCCCTGGCCGCTCTTATTCCCCTCCTGCCCCTGCCGGCTCTTATTCTCCGCCTTCATCTGCCCCTGCCCCTACTCCTTCCCGTTCTTACAGTCCTCCTACCGCTGGTTCTAGAGCGGCCCCCTCCAACCTCTACTCTGCCCCAGGAAAGTAGAGGTTCCAGCATAACTCTACCCTGCTGCTGCTTTATGCCCTGAGCTGCCCTCCTTTCTATATGCTTGTTACTGCTGCCCAACACAACACCCAACTCACCCTTGTTCCTGTCCATTGGTTCATATCCAGCAACATCTACTCTGTACCAGCACACACAAGACTCAGCCTATTATTTATTATTCAGCTTCGTAAGTGCCATACATAATTATACTCACTCATTCATCCGCACTGCCTTAATCACCATTTCTACCCTTAATTAATATGTAACCTATAAATATTATAAAAACTGTTTCTCTGTTTATTATGTTCATACATTTACATGTAAATTTACAGTAAAACTGATAATTTTTAAAGAAATTATTGTAACTACAGTTTCTGAATTACTGAGAGAGATAAATCTTATGTTCCAGACTTTACTGATAGAAATAATGAGTGATAGAAGAGTTATTTTTATACATTATTGATTTATAATATGCATTTCAGACTGTCTTTTCATAGAGCTTAACAAAGATGCTATAGCTATGATTTCAGAAACTTACCTCCACATACAAATTATATTTTATCACACAATACTATTATCTATATGCCTGTATTTGTGTTGCTTTTCTGTAAATAAACTTACGTGCCGAACAACCCTAGTATGAAATTATAGTCCAAAGTATTTATCTCACTTCTTTGATCGTAAAATAATTAACAGCAGTATTAAAATATTAAACCTAACCTGGCCTAACCTAACCATACTTGGCTTATCCTAATCAACCCAGTTAGTCCTTAATTAGGACTGGGGCACTTGTGCGACAAGGTTAGGTCAGGTTAAGGTAGCTTACGTTAGGTTAGGTTAGGCTAAGTATGGTTAGGTTAAGTCAGGTTAAAGGTTCTTTCTTTCCTTACAACAATTTTGTCCAAAATTAATAGAATACCCAAAAATATGCATGAAAAAATATCTAAAGTTGGAAAAGTCCAGGTGGAACTGTTCTTCAGAAATACTTCAACTTATGTACTTGTATTTTCCACCATTAAGGCTTTCTATGTCAACATTCAGAAAGAACAAGAGTCACCATTAGTAGTAGATGTCAGTGTCATGTAGGAAGAAGTCTTTATGGATGTTGACATCATAGATTATATTACTACTATTCCACCCATCATCCACTGTACCCACCCACTATACAGTACTATTCCACCCATCATCCACTGTCCCCACCCACTATACAGTGGAGGGTGCTGATGGTTTAACGGGTAGCACACTCGCCCAGCACGCGAGAGATCCCGAGCTCAATACCTGGGTCAGTGGAATTGTTGGACAACTTTCCCAGCCCCCTATGTCCCTGCTCACCTAGCAGTATATAAGTACCCGACAGTAAGAGCAAGGATAACAACCTTGTAGGCTGGGGGAAGATGTGTTGATTTTAACTACCCAGCACACTTCTCAACTACCTAGCAACACAATGGTGAGGGAAGATGTGTTGATGTAAGAATGTAAGACACAGAGTCCACCTGGCCAAGTTGAGAAGCAGCCATCATCCGGCTCTTCTGACATATCAAAAGAAACTTAATGGAGCCATCACAGATACCTGCCCAGGATGCAACACAGCACCCCATTCTATTAAACACATTATGGAAGACTGCAACGCACACAACAAAAACCGCCAACAACACAAGACACACTCACTGAGGGCACTGTGAGAAACCCAGTTCAAGCCATAGCCTTCCTCGGGGCTGTTCGGCCAGACAGCTTGAGGAACTTCAACAACAACAAGAACTACCTAGCAACACACTGGTGAGGGCTGGTTCTATCCAGAAATGAGGAATCTGGCATCCTCTACCACACCCTGGCCTGTTCTGTCTGTCTCTTTTACTATTTCTCATTCCTTCTGGGTAGCCGACGAGATTGCCTGATTGGGTGACACAACAAGGAAGACTACAGACGGTGGGAATGTTGGCCCAGGGGTACATGCCTGTGAGCCGGCAGTCCCATTGTCTGTTACCTTCGAAGAAACAGATCTCACTATCAGCCTGACTCCCATTTGGGGGTCTGAGCATCTGCGCGGCTTCGGTCAACAGACTCGGGACTGCTCGGCCAGCCAGTCTGGGGAACTACAACAACAACAACAACAACTATAAAGTACTATTCCACCTACACTCACTATACCCACCCACTATACAGTACTATTCCACCTATCATCCACTGTACCAACCCACTATAAAGTACTATTCCACCTACACTCACTATACCCACCCACTATACAGTACTATTCCACCTACACTCACTATACCCACCCACTATACAGTACTATTCCATCTATCATCCACTGTACTCTCCCACTATACAGTACTATTCCACCTACAACCACTGTACCCACCCACTATACAGTACTATTCCACCTTCAACCACTGTACCTACCCTCTATAAAGTACTATACATTTTCAGACTGAGTGATTTACCAAAAGTTCATTATTATATTGTTAGCTCTTTGTATTCAATGCAGAGAGAAAATAAATTCATATTCTTTTGTACGAATAGGATTTCGTGGACTGACGAGATAACTGAATAGAGATGTTGTTGTTGTTGTTGAAGTTCCTCAAGCTGTCTGGCCGAACAGCCCCAAGCTCCTGAGGAAGGCCATGGCCTGAACCGTAGTGTACTAACTTTCCACCCTTCACCATTATTCCCATCCATTATAAAAGGCAGTATTAGGCTATTTCATTTATAACTGTTTACCAGGAATACAGTAAAATATATGTTTTGTTTTTTTATGTATGCAGTATTGTATGTACCATACCGTGCTGATTCAAAAAGTTTTAATAATTAATATAAAATTATTTTAATTTAGTATTTTAAACAAAATTATTTTCAAAGTGTCTTTACAATCAACAATTGAAATGTTGTTGGTACCGAAGAACCCTCCTGTGGCTGCTGTAGCTGCAGCTGGAAACAACAGTCACCTACAATGCACCCCCTGTGTGCTGGCGGTCCACACAGCAGTGAAAAAAACAAAAAACTCCGGTTGCAGTACACCTCACGTGGATTTTTAATCCATGTGGGCAGATCTCGTCAAATCCACTAGAAAGTGACCAGATCCTAGAATAAAGATTGTTGTAAGATCTGGTCACTTTCTAGTGGATTTGACGAGATCTGCCCACATGGATTAAAAATCCACGTGAGGTGTACTGCAACCGGAGTTTTTTTTTTTTTTTTTTTCACTGCTGTGTGGACCGCCAGCACACAGGGGGTGCATTTCCCTTTGCATGCAGCAGTGTAAACTCCCTGCCCCTTATGGTCCCTTCAGGGCTGGTCTCATGGAAGGTGCGGCCCCACTTGTAGCTCTTGTGGTAACGTGGACTTAGGTCCACAGCACTGGCTGTGGGATCAAAGCCTTCCCCCCAATCTCCCTGGCGGTCGGAGGCCCCCAGACTCCCTGGTCCAGTAAGCTCTGGTCCCATTTTCCTGGGATGTGCTTCGGTAGCCCAGGCATATAGGGCCAGCCCCTCCTTCATTTTAATTTGTTTTTTCACTGCGACCAGAGTGTACCAGGGGTCTGTGGGGCAGGAGGCCATTCTGCCCCGGGAGAACATCAACAACAACAACAAGTCATTGAATACTGAGTCTGACCCAGAGGAAACGACCACCAGCTACTTAACGGAGTTTCCAACTCGCTTGAACCACCAGGGTGCCCACCACACAACCTGATCCTGAAGGAACACACCCAAATCAATTTCCAATGCAACTTTGACCCTCCGAAGCTCTGCAATGGGACACAGCTGATGGTGAAGAACTATTATATACCTCACGTACTGACGACAACGGTCATGACGGGAATAGTGAAGAGCCAGGGAGTGTTTATCACAAGGATTCCACACATCCCCTCTGATATGCCCTTTGAGTTTAAGAGGTTACAGTTCCAGGTCAAGCTAAGCTACACAATGTCCATCAACAAGAGTCAGGGACAGTCGCTGAAGGTTGTAAGACTCAACCTCACCACACCTGTATTAACTACTTCGGTTGCTCTTCAGTCAGTAATTCTCGCCGACTCTACATTCTCTACAAAGAAGAGGACAAAATGGCAAGTGTGGTTTACTACGAGGCGCTGCAAGAGTGATAACAATGTATAAAACTGATATGATTTTAACAATAATAATTAAGCTGGTATAATAATTACATTTATATAAAGTGAATTTTTTTTTTTTTTTTTTTCAATCTTTCTTTCCCTGGGCAACGCTGGGTAACTCAGCTAGTACTTTATAGATGAGTAATTTTCTCATTCGAATCCTTCCCTAAAGCTGTAGAACATTTTACATGAAACTTTGGGAACCAGAAAATTTAATAACAACAATACATTACTTGAATTCTGTTTAGATTTTTGGTCCTATGTACACATTGACGCTTAACTCTTGTATACAACACTTAACTCCTATATAAAATCTTATGTACAGTATATATTTACTTTTAACGCACCAACTGTCGACGACTCGAAGATGCGAGTCAAGTATATGGTACTAATAAAGTCAATTTATCTCAGGTTAACTCACCTCTACATTACATTGTCACTGTCCATTTGTCACCTGTTTTACCCCAACTTACGCTGTCACTGTATATTTGTTTACAGGTTCACCCTCCATGTTACAATGCCACTCTTACAACACAACTTCACTGCAGAGCCAAATTATAACACAAGTGAGGACAGTCTAACAAAATACTGACAAATTACAATAGGGGATGATCTATATACTGACTCTCTTACTCATTATCACTTTACCGTTATTATAAAATGTCCATAAATCTTTTTTTCATTATAACTCCACTTCAAACTTATTCTTTTGGTTATTTCTTAATGGAGAATGGACTCAAGGATTTAGGGAACCATTACCTACACGACTGACTCTGCTACACTGTCTTCTGAAATTAGTCCAGTGTTGTGAAGTGTTCGGCTCTCTGTCGTGCCACTCACATGTGCGTCAAGGATTCCCTCTCGTAGCCTACACAGATAATACAGTTTATCATGATTTATACAATTGGTATGTAAACACACACCCATATTAATACCAATATTTGTGATAAACATTGAATTAATTAGGGAACGGTACACGACAGAGAGTGAACCTTCGTAAACTCCAAAGAAGTTATTGGCTTCACATAACAACATTTTACCGTCAACCTTCCCATAATGATATTGTAAATAATATTCATTCCTGGCTTTGGTAATTTATATGAATCCAGTTAAATTTAATTACACCTGGATATAAAAGTTACTATCTGTCATTCTGTAAGATTTCATCAAAATCCGTCTTTATGGTATTGAGGTATCCGGTTCCCTAACCAACCAACAAATAAACAAACAAACACACAAACTAGAAAAACACTCAAACACCCTAACCAACCAACATTTAAACAAACAAACACACAAACTAGAAAAACACTCAAACAAAGTACAAACATTCACAGACGCCAAGTAAACACTGCAGATACAGTATAACCAACCCATATTTTGTACTAATTTTTACCATGAAAAGAACAAAAAATTAATAAAACATATCAATTCCTGACCTTTCTCTTTTACCCGGAACCAACAAAATTCAATCACTTTTATGAATCATAATGACCACTCATCCTGCAAAGATTGATTTATATCAGTTAAAAATATATTTAGATATCTGGCCTCTGTCCAACAAACAAACATGAGTGAAAACATAACCTTAATAAAACTTAATAAAGAACTAAAGTGTAACAACACGTGTAGTATAATAAGTGTAACAGCACGTGTAGTATAATAAGTGTAACAGCACGTGTAGTATAATAGGTGTAACAACACGTGTAGTATAATAAGTGTAACAACACGTGTAGTATAATAAGTGTAACAACACGTGTAGTATAATAAGTGTAACAACACGTGTAGTATAATAAGTGTAACAACACGTGTAGTATAATAAGTGTAACAACACGTGTAGTATAATAAGTGTAACAACACGTGTAGTATAATAAGTGTAACAACACGTGTAGTATAATAAGTGTAACAACACGTGTAGTATAATAAGTGTAACAACACGTGTAGTATAATAAGTGTAACAGCACGTGTAGTATAATAAGTGTAACAACACGTGTAGTATAATAAGTGTAACAACACGTGTAGTATAATAAGTGTAACAACACGTGTAGTATAATAAGTGTAACAACACGTGTAGTATAATAAGTGTAACAACACGTGTAGTATAATAAGTGTAACAGCACGTGTAGTATAATAAGTGGAGTGAATGAGAACGGTTAGCTTCGTGTCCAGATGTTCTCTTATCAGAATAATGTTGCCTTGCAGTAAAGAAATGTTGGTGTTCAAAAATCTCAAACCTCCACCAAGGATGAACATTTTCCCCAAAATGTCGTGAAAATCTTCGGCCAGTCCATCCATTGTTCATCATCATCATTAATATTGTGAAAGTCTACGGACAACACCAACAACATTTCATTTTCATAAGAAACACAGAAATATGGTACTGTACAATTTTCTCCATGAGTGATATGACTTTGCAGCATCTTCTAACATGGCGCCTGATTGTGAAATATTAATCACCTGGAGAAATAATACAATGCTAGAAGTTTTCATCCTAGCTTTTTGACTTTAGTCACCACCTTTCTCAATATAGAACAATCAACTGTTGCAGTATCAGACAGACAGACATACAGACAGTGGACACCCGTGGAAAACAAAACCAAAAACATAAAACTTCAAATGATCTTGATCGAAGTATCCTAAAGAATATATAATATTTTTTCATCACTATATAAAACATAGACAGAGAAAGGTAATCCTCACAGTCCCTCAAGGAGAAACAGGGAAAGAGGAAGATGATACTCAAACGAAGAAGGACCTTGATAAGAAAAGGAAAGAGTTCACGATGCCACCCACCCACCTTGGTGTTGACAAGTGTGACGTCACAAGTGTGGCCACGCCCCCCTCCCTCCACCACCATATATAAGGCCTCTCATCTGGCTCCAGGGTATCAGTGTCTGCAATACATACCAACATGAAGGTACTCACCACTTACATATATACATATATACATACACGTACATACATATGTACAGAACATAGTGAGCATTAAGAAAGCATTTATAAGATGACAACTTCAGTGTACCAAAATACTTCAGTACAAAAAATTGCAAAGATATTTTTTGTCATCACTTACACACAAAGCTAAACTAGTGTGTTAACGTATTCCAAATTGCTTAGTTTGTTAACTTTATATTCCCTCTGATATTTATAAGATATAAATATAAATATTCCCACTATGGTCTATAAACAGTAACTCCTTTCTATAGAAAGGGATTTTATCTTTCACATTTTAAGTTCACAGTTCAAGACTGTCGAGAAAGTAAATAATATTCATTTTGGGGAGTACCTGTACAAACAACCTAAAACATTACCAATATAAACAATGTCATAGTTGGTTGTCCTTACATATATAGAACGTAACCCAACTCATATATGATTCCAACCTTTTCTTGTGTTACAGACATCAGCTCTGTTTGTGTGTGTGATGGTGGGTGTAGCGGCGGCAGCTCCCCAAGACGGAGGCTACTCTTACCAGGCCCCATCAGTACCCAGTAGTAGGCAGGGGGGTGGCCAGTTCTCGGGAGGTCCCAGTAGTGGACAAGTGGGTGGCCAGTTTTCAGGTTTTCCCAGTAGTAGGCAGGGGGGTGGCCAGTACTCGGGAGGCCCCAGTAGTGGACAAGGAAGTGGCCAGTTCTCAGGTTTTCCCAGTAGTAGGCAGGGGGGTGGCCAATACTCCAGTGGTCCCAGTACTGGACAGGGAGGTGGGCAGTTCTCCGGTTTTCCTAGTAGTAGGCAGGGGGATGGCCAATACTCCAGTGGTCCCAGTAGCCCTGCACAGTACAATTTTCAGTGGGACGTGAATGATGCTTCTTCAGGCAACTTCTATGGTCACCAGGAACAGCGAGATGGTGACAACACCCAGGGCAGGTCAGTGCTTCCAGTGTGGTGATTCTATACATTTTACATTCTGAAATAAATAATAAAATCCTCCAGATAGTCACTCAAGATTCTAATGCTTGGTTGACTCTCTCTGCCTTGAGTCAACAAAATAACATACATTTGTAAAAATCAAACACCAGGGACTGAATCATTCATGTACAATAGTGGTATATATGTTATGAGTGAGTTTCCTATATAAGACATGGTTTATAGTGTTATATGCATACTCATGTTACTGGAAACAGATTTTTCTATAAAAATTTCCGGTCACGAGGCAAAATATGATCAGATGTGCTTATCTTTACAATTTCATGAACCCATTACCCTTTAACCCATAAGTATCAAGGGTATAATACGGTGTCAGCTGAAAGATCCTTTTAATGTGAGTACCTGAAGGGCACTATGTGAATGTGGCCTACAGTCAACCAGACTTGGTAGTATGTGGGAGAGATAACTGGTGGTGCTTAACATTGATTATCTTGTTCCAAAACATCTCAAAATCCCTTACCCTCCTCTCGCTCCCTTTTGTCCTCATCCCATTCTTTTGGTCCTTGCTGCCTCTTTTCTGTACTCGTGGTGGGGTGGTATTATTAAACTACTTCTATGAGGAAAGTTATCTTCGTCGCTCAATTCCTATTATTTTGAAATACGAATGTATCGACGAAGAGCCTATCCCTTGAAGAAAAAGCTTAATAATACGTCCTGTAGCCCTTGCACACGTGTTCAAAGTTTCCTCACGTGTGTTTCTACAGTTACTACGTGCAGCTGCCGGACAGTCGCCTCATGAGGGTGGAGTACTATGCAGACCAGACTGGTTACCACCCCACCGTCACCTTCGAGGGAGAGGCTCAGTACCCAACTGCCTCTGCCCCTGGCCGCTCTTATTCCCCTCCTTCCCCTGCCAGCTCTTATTCTCCGCCTTCATCTGCCCCTGCCCCTACTCCTTCCCGTTCTTACACTCCTCCTACCGCTGGTCCTAGAGCGGCCCCCTCCAACCTCTACTCTGCCCCAGGAAAGTAGAGGTTCCAGCATAACTCTACCCTGCTGCTGCTTTATGCCCTGAGCTGCCCTCCTTTCTATATGCTTGTTACTGCTGCCCGACACAACACCCAACTCACCCTTGTTCCTGTCCATTGGTTCATATCCAGCAACATCTACTCTGTACCAGCACACACAAGACTCAGCATATTATTTATTATTCAGCTTCGTAAGTGCCATTCATAATTATACTCACTCATTCATCCACACTGCCTAAATCCCCATTTCCAACCTTAATTAATACGTAGCCTATAAATATTATTGAAACTCTATATTTAACAGGGACCTGGCTATGTTGTTTACCCAATATATCAGTTTCTATTCAGAACAAAATTTATTCCTTGTTACATTTCCTCCTACTCAATCCCATTACCTGCGTCACTGCATTTATACCTTCCCCTGAGCGACACTTTTCATTAATTTTACAGTCAGTGCACCTGTTGAGAATCTACCTCCCTAGTATGGGGTTATCAGGTTGTGTTATTATATTGATTCTGATCTCTGTAATAACTGACTGGGCTGTGTTGTTGGCGTGTGAATTATACAGTGAGTTAATGAGTTTAGTGTGACATGAGAGAGAGAGAATAGGTGCGGTGTGATTGTGTGTACGACATCGAGTGTCGGGTGACATTAAAGAGTATTAGACTGAGTGAGATGTAACAAGAGTGGGATAGTTTCAAACTGAGTGTAAGGAAGTGGATGAAAAGTGAAGTGAACGAGTGTGGTGTGACATAATCAGAAAGTGAACGAATACGGTGCTTCATGAGTAGAAAAACAGTGAAGGAATGGAAGGCAATGGGTGAGTTGTGAAGTGTTTGACAGAAGAGTTGAAAATATAAGTTTTATCTCTACCCCAGCTCTTCATAAATTCCCAGCATTATTAATCATGCTGTATACAGTATATATGTAATGTTTAATTTATTATATAATATTATGTTCATACATATACACGTAAATCATAGTGCATATACAGTAAGATTCATCTCTCCTCCAGTTCTTCATAAATTCCTAACATTATATTAATTATCAATCACATATAATGTATATAATGATAAATTTTATAAATAATATTATGTTCATACAGATACACGTAAATGATGCTGCATATACAGTAAAACCTTCAAATTTCTAAGATATCATTGTCACTACAGTTTCTAATTTTCCAAGAGTAACAATACTTTACTGATAAAAAAAAAAAAAAAAAAAAAAAGTGAGTGGGATAAGAGTTATGTTTATACATCATCATATGGATTTCAGACAATATTTTTATAGAACTTAATAAGAATGCTATTGCTATTTTCTCAATTTCACCCCCACATACAAAATATATACTATAACACAATACTATTATTTAAATGCCTGTATTAGTGTTGCTTTTCTGTAAATAAACGTATGTGCAGAACAATCCTAGTGTGAAATTATTACCCAAATTATTTATCTCTCTTCCTTGATCACATAAAATATCATGAACCCCGCAAAATAAATACCATTCAAAAAAATTATATAATATTTACCAAACAACTTTAATTAAGTGTGTCGGACCGTGTATCATAACAACCCAAATATTAATATCACTTCCCTTCACATGTTATACGATTTATTTGTGATGGAAAACAGTGACTTGCAGGCGAGTCATGATCTGCACGATACAACAGGTGAACCGATACATTTATTTGTCGCAATATGAAGAAAAAACTTGCAACACAGATCTAGGATGATTTGAAGCTCCAGTTATTCCAGTTGGTTGTTGGATAATAGCTAGCGGTAATGAAACACTTCCTGAACCCGTATATAACAGCATCAGCAACAGAAGGAGTAGTAGTAGTAGTAGTAGTAGTAGTAGTAGTAGTAGGAACTAGATGGTAACGCGTGCCTTCCTCAACACGTATATAACTCTGATACTTACTACATGGGAGGTGTTATGTAAAGTTCTTTGGTGCGTGGGAGTGGAACAACTATGTGCATGCAGCTGAGGAAAATAGTACTTACTTAAGGAGATATTTAATTCACTTTTGTTATATTGGAGTACCCGTACCTTGATTCCTCCAGTGTATATATGCCAGGAAATAGGACCACATGAATAAAAAATAATGGTGTTCTGTTGCTTGGAATAGTTTTGTGGAATCAGTTGCTCCAGATTTACCAACACTGTACTTCTTTTTTGTTACATTGTAGTGCCTTGATTCCTCTAAAGTATGCCGGAAAACAGGACCAGATGAACAAAAATAATGGTGTTATGATTTTTGGAATAGTTTGAAGGAATTAGTTGCTCCAGATTTACCAACACTGTACTTCTCCCTTAATTAACCTCCTTCTTGATGCTGTGTCAAATCCAAATGAGAAAAAAACAGAGAATAGATTTAAGTATTGTTCTCAACTGTACAATCACGTATAAGGATAAATTTAAGCCCTTGAAAAACCTGGGTATTTTCCTGTGTCCGTTTAAATCAACTGGCGTTAGTCTTGGTACACCATTTGCTAGGTGATTCCATAGTTATTTATGAGTTAATTAAGACTTTTTTTAGTGAAGTAGTAAATCGCTTGGTGTTAGTCAAAGTATCAGTATAAAATAGTCAGTAGATGTCAAAGGGAAAACATAACTATTAACATGAAGGTGAATTGGAGTCTGTCGATGTATTTTCCAAACCATTTCCAAAACAGAAACTAAAAACTACCTTGATTTAGGATTTTGGATAAGTTCGTGTCCATTCACCTTATTAGATTTGAATTGGTTTGTTTACATTTTAGAAGTTTCAGTACTTAACTATGTCGTGAAGTAGCGACAATAATTATATACGAATATCTGGATCATGCACAGTTATCGAGGTTTAAGGGGGTGCGGGGGTAGGGGGACAGGCTTGGGGGGGGGAACTGGGGGGGGGGGGTGCGGGAATAGGGGGACAGGCTTGGGGGGGGGAACTGGGGGGGTGGTGTGGGAATAGGGGGACAGGCTTGGGGTGGGTAGAAAGCCTACTGTAACCTATTCCCGCACCCCCCTAACCCCCCCCCCCCACCCAAGCCTGTCCCCCTACTCCCGCACCCCCCTAAACCCCCCCAAGCCTGTCCCCCTACTCCCGCACCCCCCCTAAGCCCCCCCCCAAGCCTGTCCCCCTACTCCCGCACCCCCCTAAACCCCCCCAAGCCTGTCCCCCTATTCCCGCACACCCCAAAACCCCCCCAAGCCTGTCCCCCTATTCCCGCACCCCCCTAAACCCCCCCCAAGCCTGTCCCCCTACTCCTGCACCCCCCTAAACCCCCCCAAGCCTGTCCCCCTATTCCCACACCCCCTTAAGCATACTAAATAATGTCTTGAAGCACCAACAATAATTATATACCAACATTTGGATCACCTAAGCTAAAATATGCGTGCTGAAATGTTATATATATATTTTTTTATTTTTACATTTTTTTTTGCACATGAATGTTCGTTGCTAAAAGTTATATTGAGACGAGCGTGTGCATCTGAAGTTAATTTTCTGACCGTACACTACACAACCATCTTCCACCCAAATAACAACCTTGTATAGCGGAATGATCGAGGTATTCTCTTGTAATATATAAGACAGCTGAGTTTCATTTTGCACTAAACAAAGACAGAATGATAGTTGTGTCTGCACTTGTACATATTTGTATTCTCCCTTGGCTGCATAACCTGTCTCCTTATAGACACTACATATGAATCCTATACTCTCGCCCACTCCTTCACTATAACAGCTGAACATTATGACAACTAAGGCCAGGAATGTTTGAAATTTTACTAAAGCCATATATAGGACATCTGAAAAATGTATAATATGTTGCAAGATAAGGATGCATTCCTCGTATTGTAATTAGATTCCAAGCACTATAACTTATACAGTACACATCGACTCTAAACTCTTGTATATAACACTCAATTCTTGCATATAAATCATATATACACTATATAATGAAATATAACGAAGCAACTGACGACTTGAAAGTGAGAGTTCAAGTCTATGGCTCTAATAAGGTCAATTTGTTACAAGTTTACTCACCCATACATTCCATTGTAACATTGTCACTCTATTTGTTTACAATTTCAATACCCAACTTTCACTGTCACTTGTCAATTTTTTACAGATTCAACCTTGATGTTAAACTGCTGCTGTTGCACCACAACTGCACTGCATTAATAACAATAACAACACAAGAGAAGACAGTTCATCTAATTACAGACGAAGTTACAATAGATTCTTCCCCATACCGACCAACTGACTGACTGACCCAAATACTAACTCCCTTACTCATTATCACTTTAGCATTCGTCCCAGACATGTTATGGAGATAATGCAAAGTTACGTTGCTCATACATACTGCCGTTTTGCTTCCACTTGCAAATATCTAACCACGGTATTGATTTCAGTTGATTAATCTGTTGTGGGCGAAATAATGGAAGGCTAACGATTCCTATAGACTATGCCAGGAAACAGACGACCTCAGTATACGAGTAAAGAATCAGTTTTATACAGACGCGAAGAGAAATCAATAGCACATCAATTCGTTCAGAGCATTTGACCATTTACCGATGAGAAGGAGAGGGAGAAGGTTACTAAGGTACACGTTATGAACTCAACTGTACACACAACCTCAATACCAACCAACCACCCACACACACAAACCAGCTCACGTATACAATGATGTTACTGTATGTATATATGATCCACTAATTAAAATGCATCCTATATAGCCCAAAGCATAATAAACATCACGAAGCAAGGAAGCAATAAGATATAAAAAATAAAATAAAAATACGATGGTAATAATGAAAATATATACGTCAGCAGGTGGCCATGTCTGTATGTATGTATAAATGAACACTGTGACAAGAAAGTATGTGTGTGTGTGTGTGTGTGTGTGTGTGTGTGTGTGTGTGTGTGTGTGTGTGTGTGTGTGTGTGTGTGTGGGACGGGAAGAAGGAAACCAAGTGAGAGGGAAATAGACTGATGATTGTGTTGTGTAATGTGCAGGTGGTGGTGTGGTGTGTGCATGATGATGATGATGATGATGTTGTTATGCATGGTGAGGCGGGGGTGATCTATACTCTATTCTCACCTGCTGTGTAAGATGACGTGATAAAAAAAAAAAAAAAAAAAAAAATAGTCTCTCTGTATACATGTTTGTCTGTGTCTCTTTCCTTTTTTCCATCTCATAGTGTGTCCTTCTGTCTGTCTCTTTGTCTGTGTGTGTGTGTGTGTGTGTGTGTGTGTGTGTGTGTGTGTGTGTGTGTGTGTGTGTGTCTGTGTGTGTGTGTCTGTGTCTGTTTGTCTGTGTCTGTCTGTCTGTCTGTCTCTCCTTCCCCTCCCCCTCCCTCTCTCTCTCTCTCTCTCTCTCTCTCTCTCTCTCTCTCTCTCTCTCTCTCTCTCTCTCTCTCTCTCTCTCTCTCTCTCTCTCTCTCTCTCTCTCTCACACACACACACACACACATTTTACGTCGTCTCAGCATCCCCTCCCACACACTTCCACTCTATTATACTCCCGCTATGTAAGAGAACGACAGCCAGCCAGGCGTGACATCTCCATAGGTGTTGTCACGCAGGGAAGAGGAATGACCCCTTTTAAACATTTCTTATGCTACGATGAAAGGTACCGGTCGTGTAGATAATATTGCTTTATCATGCGTACGGAAAGACATTTTTTTTTTTTTTTTTTTTTTTGTGTGGAGGGACGTGTAATATATATCAGTCATACCCTAACTATTTTTCTCGTATTTGCATGAAACCAAAAAAATATGTAGTATTCTTCAGTTTTTATATCAAGTGCCAACCTTCACTTTTTTTAGACTAACATTAAACTATTTTCTTCGTGACATGAAAGCAAGTCTGATATACAAAATGTAATCCAAATTTTAACTCAACCCAAACATCAGCCTTGGATAATTTTCTTGAGACTAACCCCAGACGATGTAAAGGCACAGAAGAAACCACAATGACTATGAGTTAAAATATATACTCGATCAATTTTCATGTGAATTTCTGAAGTGTAGAACGTTTGCCAGTCACGGAATGCTAGGGAGGGGGTGGGGGTGGGGTGGGGGGGTGGGTTGGGGGGTGCGAAGGAGGGAGGGAGGGAGGGAGGTAGGGTTGTTGGTAAAAAAAAAATGCAGGGGTGGGAGGGTATGAGAAATGTTTGACAGAGTGATGATGGCAAGGGGAAATAAGAGGAAGGGGTGATGGAGGAAGTGCAAGAGGGGTAGGTTAGGTGATGGGGTTAATGTTATAGGGGGAGATGGTGGGGCCAATGCAAGGGAGATGTGGTGGGAAAATGCGATGGAAAGGAAGGTGGTGGAAAATGCCAGGGAGAGACGTGGTGAGAATGCAAAGTGATGGTGATGGTGATGGTGGTGTTGTGAGACGAGGTGAGAATACAAAGAGATGGTAGTGTTGTGGGTATGCAAGGAATAGATAATGGTGGTGATGTGGGGATGTAAGGAATGGATGGTGGTGTTGTGGGGATGCAAGGAATGGATGGTGGTGGTGTGGTGATGCAAGGGATGGTGATAATGGTGTGGGTGATGCAAGGAATGGATGATGGTGATGTGGGGATGCAAGGAATGGATGGTGATGGTATACTGGTGGTAGTGGGTGATGCAAGGAATGGATTATGATGGTAATGGTGGTGATGGTGGTGGTGTGTTGAGGACTTTTACTAACTTGCATATTACAACAAGAAGCAGATGACAAGTGAGTGGCTGCTGACAATGTGTTCTTTACTTATGCTGGAGGGAGAGAAAACGTGTCAAGGATTTCACTCCATTCATAATAATTATGTAAGTCATTTTGTAAATCTATTATGCTTAAGGTATGCAAGTTTCAATGTAAATAGACAAACTTGCCAAACTAGTAAAAGATTAAGTTTTATTTATTCATATATAAGTAACACATAATTTTATTTTTACCGAACTGTAATACATACAATAAACAAACTTTCGAATTCAAAGAGAAAAATTGTAGTAATGTTGTTGCCTGAACCTGAGTGGGTTAGATATACAAGTGTTGAAAAGTGAAGCTATGAGTGATGTAGTGTTGTATGGTCTTCAGAACAATAATATTAAAAACCCCATGAATAATTCGAATTCTTATCGAAGTGGTAGGTCTTGATAGGTTGAGCTCGCTAATCAGAGACCAGAGTTCGATTCCCGGATGATGTAGACCTGATAAATTAAGCCTCCCCAACTGTCTCTTGCCACACCGAATCAAGTAGTACAGTAGAGTAATGCACCACTGATATAAATAGAGAGGAACACCTAAAACAGTTTGCTCATGGAAGGAAATACAGACAGACACTCTAACTGTATCACTAACAACGTATTCCTCTTCTCTATTATATGCATGGTAACCTATTATGGGAACTCGGTAGGCTACTTATTCCTCCAAGCTATGCCAAGAAACAGAACCCCTCCATATGGAATTAAACAGGGGATATGTTTTATAGCTAAGTTTGGAGGCCTACATTGACTCCAACTTGATCACAGAAGATTGATTCCCTTTAGGAGGAGGAGGAGTAGAAGGAGGAGAAAAACTAGAATGATGAAAATGAAGATGAATACAAGGACGAAGATATTAACTAGATGAATGAAGAGGAAAAGTAGGAAGAGGAAGAGAAAAACTAGAATAATGAAGATGAATACAAAGACGAAGATATTAACTAGAATTACTAGATGAATGAAGAGGAGGGAAAGTAGGAGGAGGATGAAAAGGGAAAGTAGGATGACAATAAAGACGAGGAGTATAAGAAAATGAGGAGGAGAAGTGGGAGAATGAGAGATAGAAGAAGGATATGGATGATGAAGAAGAGAAGAAGCAGGGGAAGAAAGATAATGAAGGATGAGAACACAGAGACTTAAAAAGAAAAATATAATGAAAGACATATGTTACCCCACGTCCGTAAACTTGAAGACTGTAATTAACCATAACCAAACCAGATATTTAAGCGTCTAACTGTTGTGTTGCTGTTTAGTCTCTGTGAGGTTAAGAAATGTGGAAAAAAGTCACGGGTTTCTCTTTCTATAAAATGGAGAGAAAACTTTACAAAATTGGTGCTCTTCATAAATGTTTACAATGTGTGTGTGTGTGTGTGTGTGTGTGTGTGTGTGTGTGTGTGTGTGAGGGGAAGAGTGGTGATAGTTAGTTTGTTTGTTTGTTCGTTCGTTCGTTCGTTTGTGTGTGTGTGTTTGTGTGTGTTATACGTAGGAGTACGATACATATTTATATGTGGATAAACGCCGCGAGTGAGTTACAACTGTTTGTGTGTAGTGAATCATAATAATAATAATGATAATATAAAAAAATATATGTAGTAGGCTAGTAGTACCGTAGTAGTAGTAGTAGTAGTAATAGTAGTAGTAGTAGTAATAGTAGTAGTAGTAGTAGTAATAGTAGTAGTAGTAGTAGTAGTAGTAGTAGTAGTAGTAGTAGTAGTAGTAATAGAATCTAGGCACTAGACAAGATGAGGCAGCACTAGCCTTTCATTCATACATTTCTCTTACACTTTCACGTCTCATGGTCCGTCAGAATGACAGAGAGACAAACTGGAGATGCAGCCCCAGACTAACAACACATACACCGGTACCAAATGCAGTACAGAGCTTAACAAAAGATGAGTAGATGGATAGAGTGTGGCACAAAAGTACAGGTACAGTAACATAACATAAGGGATAATCTTCGAACAAACATATTCACAATACTAGATCAAAATACCCAAGGGGAAATTAGTAAACTTCTCTTATTCTTCCGTATACGAGCCTTCGAAGCTTATATATAATTCCATTCTGTACTTCAAGGCTTGGCAATTGTGGCAACAGGACTTTTGCCGCCTATACAATATTTCAGAGTACGAAGATACCTGTATATATAGGAGAAAAAACGTTACTATAACATTTGTCCCACGTTGGCATGTCTTTTCTCCAACTTGTCTGCTTACCACAAATCACAAGAAAAAAAAATCGATTAAAATGTACATTGCATATCATTTATGTATTATATATGGTTGATATGTTTGTGTCATAATAATAATAATAATAATAATAATAATATAAAAAAATATATGTAGTAGTAGTAGTATTTACAATAAACATAAGTATGGGAAATTGTTGCATGTATACTGTATATGTAATTACAGCCATACAGTTTCTCCACCTCATTACAAAATACGGAAGCACCACATTTTTTGCTGCCAACTTCCGCGGTGGGTGTGTGTGTGTGTGTGGTAGTTCAGGATACACGTAACTTCACGCGAACTGATGAGGTCAAGTGAACAAGGGAGTCAAACAGAGGAGGTACAGTACAAGTGAGAGTAGAAGTGTTGCACATCCGTCACGTAGGAGGAAGCTTACCACCTCCACTATACCTCCATCTCCATCTCCACCTCCACCTATTCTATTATCACCACACCCACAATCACCACCACCACTACCAACATCATCACAACCATCTCCACCTATTCTATTATTACAACACCCACAATCACCACCACCACCACCACCATCTCCTTCAAAACCATCTCCACCTATTCCATTATCACCGCAACCACTATCACAACTACCATCACCACCATCTCCCTCAAAACCATCTCCATCTATTCCATTATCACCACAATCACAATCACCAACACCACCACCACCATCTCCCTCAAAACCATCTCCAACTATTCCATTATCACCACACCCACTATCACCACCACCACCACCACCACCATCTCTCTCAAAACCATCTCCATCTATTCTATTATCACTACACCCACAATCACCACCACCACCACCAACATCATCACAACCATCTCCACCCATTCCATTACCACTACAACCACTATCACCACCTCCACTACCAACATCATCACAACCATCAAATTTTCACCTCCACCCTCACCCTCACCCCCACCAGCTCCGGGAAACAACCCATAAAATCATGATGTTTCCCAAAATGTTATGCTGATCAGAAACAAAACTAAAGCATGGGCAAACCTTAAAGGGGAGAGACTCTTGATGGAAAATTGGAGGGCTACTGATTCCTCCAAACTATACCAGGAAACAGACAACCTCATGTAACTTTAATGAGGGAACTGTTTAGGGAAATAGGATGGAGGAATCAAAAGAGTATATAATTATCCCTTTAAACATGTATAAATACGGCCTCGTACCAAGTAAAAAACATTCGAAATTTGATTGTTCTGTCCACGTTCAATCAGCTTCGTCAATGATACTTCCTAAACCAAATATGAAGAGAAATATGTTTGCGAGTCGTTTTCAGACCATTAGTAATAGTAGGTTCCAACACAATAACAAGGAGGCTCACAGCGAAGAACCAAGCCCAATTTCACAGTTTATGATGCCGACTGGTAAGAGGTGTGTGTTGGAATAGCAGGATGTAAATATTTGCATGTTGGGATATAGCTACATTGACATTTTCTTTCTTAGTTTGTCGTACTGCTAGTCGGTCAAATAAAATAAAGAATTAAAGAGATAAATCTTCGAGGATTGAATCTTCATATCTCTTGTGAAAAAATTAATTAATTTATACAATAATATGAGAAGTCTGAAAATATTTATGACATTTAAAAGTGCATATACGTTAACTCCAACAAAGGGTATCCACGATAAAAAATAATAGAACATTTTTCACATTAACTGCAAAGATACTCTTCCGTAATTACATAAAATCGTCAAGTGTTAGCCAGGCTACCTTACTAATTTCTAAGATGACAAGCATACTACGGTTTATGGTATCCATGGCAACAACGTTTATGAATTTAAGGTACCGGTACGACTAAAACGCAAAGAAGACTTCAAGAAATTACTGTCTTTGAGAATCAACGTCTTTAGAAAGGATTGAATTCCGTCTATTTCCAGACAGCTCATCATATTTATTCAGTGCAAAATATATATTATCTCAGCTGACGCCCCTTTTAATTCAGAAGCTTTGTCTTTTGATTTATGGAATTCTAAACTTTACAGAGAATGTTATATTTAACTGAGAAGAAACCACTGGTGCTAAAAAGAACAACAAATATTATGGTTACGTTGCCAACACATCCATCCATCCATCCAGGTAACACAACACTTTAACACCATCACAGGAAACATCGTAATAAGTAAGTATGTATGGTATGTGTTTCATGGAGGTCTTCCTGGTTGCACGGATGGTTAGTGATGAGTGAGAAGTGGTGACATCATTCCACACTCATGTCTGCTTGCGCTCCTCCCTGTCACACACACACACACACACACACGTCGAGAGCAGCAGTATATATAAAGCCGAGTCCACACTTGTCAGACATCACACTGAGCTCACCATCAGCCTTCACATCTACAATACATACACCAACAATGAAGGTATATAATATTTTACTACCTGATTCAACACGACACATTCATTCATCCCAGTTTAGTTTATTATGGTTCTTCTCTTAAGGAACCCTGTGATCGTGTATGGGAATTGGAGGCTCGTGATTCCTCCTGATTATGCCACGAAACACACTCCATCAATATAGGTGGTGTTTCGTGGCAATATTTGAAGGACTTATTTACCTCCAATTTTCTGACTACATCACAGGGTCCCTTAACTCACGGACCACGATTCTAATTTCTCCGTGAACATAATTAGCTTCTTATGGTTCTTCTCTTAGTTAACTCACGGACCACTATTCTAATTTCTCCGTGAACATAATTATAATATCGTCTGGAGTTTCCCCCAAGCATACTATCATAATGTCTATCCTATTCGGTGTCGATTCTTGCTTTTGTAATACAGCGACTTTGCCTTCAGTTCAGTGTTCAGATACTTTGTTCTCTGACTGCACTGTAGTACTCAACAACCAGATACATTTGTCTTAACCGTATAACAAAAATAAATAAATAAAAAATAAATATATACAAAAATAAATCAATAAACCGTATAACAAAAATAAATTGATAAATAAATAAAAAATAAATAAATACAAAAATAAATAAATAAACATTAATACATATCCACAGTTCGTACATTCATAAAGCGGAATCTAAACGTGTTAGGTAATAAAAATTTCCTCAAATCTTCTCACCAAAGGCTAAAAATATGAGAAGTAGTTCCATTCGGGGATATTTTAACGCTGGTAAGACTAAGGAAAACCGATTCCTTCTAACTCTTCCAGGAAACATTTAACATTAACATTGCTGATTTGGTCTTTTCGTTTGTACAGTTTGGAGAGATCGGTAGTTTCCAAAATCACAAAAGAATATCATCCCTTTGCAGTTGGTTTCGTTGTATTTATTCATTGCATCGCTTACAGACTTTAGCAGGGCATAATACATTGGCATACAAGACTGGAGCAAGTGATTCCTCTAATGTATGCCAGGAAACAGAACCAGATTAACAGAAATAACAGAAATAATAGTAGTCTGTTGTTGCTTGAAATAGTTTGGAGGAATCAGTTGCTCCAGATTTACCTTCTCTGTAATTTACCTTTGAATTACGTTGTTTGATGGTTACATAATAATAATAATAATAATGGAGCACATTACTCTCCTTCAGTGACTATTCTGCTTTCACCCTGACTGTGTGTATGTATCTCTGTGTTGTGACGGGAACTCTTGAATTTACATTAATATTGTGGAAGTATTGCAAGTTCATTGGTTATAAAGCTGACATTTTCTAACTAAAAAAATGGCTTCCTTGCCAGTGCTAAAACTAAATTGTAACCACTGAGCTACACTAAAAAATCTACTATACAAAACAACACACTTAATGCCATACATCCACTACTACTACTAATTACTAGTTAAAGTTCAACCATAACATTAATATTTGGGGAATACCTATTACATATTTCAATTATAACAATAATACACATTTAGAAGTTCAGAGACCGTACTTTAGCCTACCTCCTCAAGGCTGTCAAACTCTATGGAAAACACCCATTATTTACCCTTATTACCTTTACCAAGGAATAAAAATAAATATTTAAATGAAATTTTGGATTCAAATCCGTATCTCTTCCCAAATCTAATCCCATGTTGACAGTCACGAGGACCATATATAACTTTAATACTCCATAATCAGGATCATGTGTAATAACAGTCTTAGTTACATACACACACACATCTTTACAGTACATCTTCACCCTTCATTAGAAACGAGGTAACGGATGACAAGACTGTACAGTACATGTTATTAAAATTTCTATTTCTATCAATCTCGTCTTAACAGGTCGTGGCCGTGTTTTTGTGTGTGATGGTGGCAGTGGCGGCTGGAGCAGCCTCTGGTGGTGGCAGTAGTTATGGCGGCGGCGGCGGTGGCGGTGGTAGTGGTGGTAGTGGTGGCGGCTTTGGAGGTGGTGGCGGCGGTTATGGCGGTGGCGGTGGCGGAAACAACTTCGCTCCAGCCCAGTACAGCTTCAACTACGCCATCGACGACCCGCCATCTGGCAACTACTTTGGTCACCAGGAGGAACGTGACAACGATGACACCCGTGGCAGGTAAAGTATAGAGGGCCAAGGGGGGGAGGCAGGGAAGGGAGTGAGTAGGGCAGAGTGGAAAGGAGTCATTAAAGGAGAAGGAAAGAAAACTGTGTTATAGTCATACACCAAGCAGAAAGACCATATACTACAAAGGAGATGGAGACTAAGAGGATGGACAGTAAGCATGAAGGAAAATAATAGAAAGGAGAGATCGTTGGGGAGGGGAAAGAGATTGGCACGTGTCAGAAGGGGAGACAGGCAGTGGAGGAATTGAGGAAGGGAAGACAAGTGATATATCTATAGGCAGGGGGGCAAGACGAGACAGGTCCAATAAGGGAAAGAAAGGAAAGAAAGGCAGATAAGAGAATTTGGGAGGTAAGGGAGCTAGGCAGTCAGGGAGAGATAGACATGAAGTTGTGTGTAATATAATAATGAGAGTATGTCTAACGCTATGTATGTATCTGCTGCAGTTACTTCGTTAATCTGCCTGATGGTCGCAAGATGACGGTGGACTACTTCGTGGACCAGTGGGGCTACCATCCCACCGTCACGTTTGAAGGCGAGGCTCAGTTCCCCAGTGGTGGAGGTGGTGGTGGTGGGTACGGTGGTGGTGGTGGTGGTAGTGGTGGTGGTGGTGGCGGCGGGTACCACTAACAGCCTACCACATCACCAGGACACACACACTGACAGGATACGTACACCGGAAGGCCACATCCAAGATTAACGAGAATCTTAGTTTAGAGAGTCGTAATAGGGAACCCCACAGGCAGGACATCACAGGGACATCCTTCCATTGGGACATTATCACCAGGGACACACGGTCAATATATTACACTATAAACCATGATTCACTACGACATCATAATTATTAAACAAGACATAATACAAACCACTAAGACACATCAGGAGAAAATATAACTAGGACATCATATTATCAAGAGAAATATCATGTAACAACAAGGATACATCAACATAAACATCAACACTATCAACAGCATCATATTATCAAGAGTTCAAGACAAATAACAAACAACCAGGACACATCAACATAAAACATCACAAACTCGAACATCCTACCATGCATCGTACAGTACCACCAGATGCATCACAATAAGAACACTACAAACACATTACTACACAAACACACCAGGAAACACCACACAGAGAGAGCGAGTAAGTAACCAGGTACAGTCATGGTCAAAAGTCCTGCAACCTGGTGAATAAAAGCGAGCTATTTAAGTGAATCTTATGAACCAGTATTTCAAAGACCAACAGCTATAGATTCGGATGATTTTTCGAGGCCATCTCATTGTAAGATGTTGCAGGACTTTTGACCATGACTGTATACACATTACAGCTCCGAAGGTCAGCTCAGTATAACCTTGTCTGAATGTTATGTTATGATGACTGAGTGTTAAGCTACATTAGAGTTAAACGCATGAACACTTTTTGAAACTTTATGTATAGGTAGAAAATAATCATGTGTGAGGCGATGATGATGATGATGGCTGGTAAGATTGCCTCATTGACTATTAGTGAATGTTTATGGAGCAATCGTTCTGGTCATCGTCAAGCCCATATATATCCCTTGTGTACAACCCAATTACCCAGCTATCACGACCCCCACAATACCATCCACACCCTCCCTTTCTTACCACAACAGGTTAGTCCCTATATAAAACCCGAGTCCAGAAACTAAACAAATTAACTTCAGGCGGGGTATATAGAATACATTTCCAAATCACACACACACACACACACACACACAAGTACAAAGACCTAATACACACAAACGATAACCGAATCTAAGAGCATTTAAGGTATTTCCCAATGTACTGTCTTAAACTATTACTCTTAAGATTAAATGTTAACCTACTGTGCACGGTTGACCACCAATGACGTCATATTGAATATTATGTATGAGTGTTTTAGTTGTCTGGTACAGCTAATATATATTGACTCAAAAGTGCGTCAACCGAGCTAGTGAGGTTGTTTTGTTCTCTGTTGTCATTTCCTCCCCTTCCTTATAAACATAATTATTACCTCAAGCTCCTTTTTTATTTTATATTTTACTCTGTATTGCGATGCAATAAAACTTGTTTTACTAGTATCTGCCATTGTAATTCGTTACCACCCAGAGTTCCGCAAGTCTAGTAGAGGATATACCAGAAAGAATTCATGAAGTGTATAGAACACACACACTGCAAGGAAGAACCAAAAATCTTCAAGGATGTTAAAGAAAAAATAAATATATAATGGAGGGTAAAAGATGGAAGTGTAATTTGAAAATGAAAAATAAAAGAAATAAGTGAGGAGATAAATCAAAGTTACCAATCAGTTTTCTTAAGAGAAGGATAATTCAAACCATATGTGTAAGAGAATATACTGATGCAGGAGAAACAGAGATATGTGATCAAACGAAAGGGCAATGTGGAAGATTAGAGAGAACAATTGGTCAAACCCATAAATAAAATCATAAGGAACGATTTGAGAGATGGAAAAGTGTCCCATGAATAAGGAAGAGCAACCACAGTATCACTCTACACCATTAAAGAAGGCATTTGACAAGATCCCACAAAAAAGACTTATGGAAGTTGAAAAAATTCGGAAGCATAACAAGAAACTTGAATAAAGATGTAAAAGACAGATAAACTGATAGAAAGATGAGAACCCGAAATCATAGATTTTTTTTTTTTTTTTTTTTTTTATTCATTGCGCCGTAGCGTCAGTCAATAGGCAGACAACAGTACACAAGGGTAGGCGGGACTCACGAGAACCCAATGACCACACACACACACAAGCACACACACATGCGCACACACACACACATCACGAAAACATAACAGAATGAAGCACAAGTATACAGACAAATATTTACATCATGACCTACTTAAATCCACCAAAACGAGGGTGGCGCACCAGAAGTTCCTCCAGAACCTGATGGTTCAGCAGGTGTCGACAAACCACATCAAGTGGCAGGCCCCGGGGCAGCAAGTGTCGGACAGTGGGGCAGGCTAGGCAATAGTGCTCTATAGTGTTAGCACGAGGCGCTCGACACAAGCGACACTCAGTGAAGGGAGGCTCACCCTGCATCCCAGCAACCTGCCACGGTGGCCAGTAGCCAAGCCTCAAACGAGCAGAGACTACATTGTGCCTCCGAACCATGAGGCCTCGACGACGGTAGGAATATTTGTGATGGCATACAGACTCGTAATGGGTGATGGAGATGCTGAAGGGCCTCTCTGCATCCCTGCGTCGCCGTACAGGGAGGAGAGCGGCGGAGCGGACTTTAGAGAGGTAACATGTCAGGGAGAGAGGACGTCCAGCACCACGAGGAGGCAGATGGCAGGCTTCCTTTGCGAGTCTGTCAACTGTACCATTGTGATGTAAACCTACATGGGATGGCACCCATAAAAATTTGACAGTCAATTTACGATGACGCAATAAGGCCAAAAACGATAAAATCTGCTGAATAACAGTAGAGTGTGTGGGCTGAACACTAGAGAGGGAATGAAGGGCAGGTTTGGAGTCACACAAAATGGCAGCATTCACTCCACGTTGACAAACAACACTAATAGCATCCAGAATGGCATACAGTTCACACAATGTTGAGCTAGAGTGGTTACAGAGACGACGGCCAACCCAGCCCCCTGCAGGTGACTCCAGGTCAGGCGAGAAAACAGCACAACCTGCTGCACCATCCACCTGCAATGAGCCATCAGTGTAGAGGCAGTACGGATCTGTGATGGAGGAAGTCACTGTTTCTATGTGTTCCAGAGCCAACTGCCGCTGTAGAGAAGGCAGCTCCGACTTGGAAGTAGGTGTAAAGCTCACATCAGGTGTTGGTAGCATCCATGGAGGGGGCCCTGGGGGGACGTCTGCAACCATTATATCTATATTAAGACCACGGAGCACAGAGGAAACAGACCTTATAAGAGTACGTCCAGCAGGCAGTATGGGAGGGACCGGGTAGTTTGGTCTAAGAGAAGTCCTGACTAACTGAGAGTAATGGGGTGAAAGACGTGGGAAATGGAGGCACTTGACAGTGAAGCAAGTAACATTACAATAAATTCTCTCGATTAATGGGGGAAGATGCAACTCACGCTGCATGTTCACTATCCTGGTCGACATTGGACAGCCGAGAATTATTCTCATTGCTCTATTCTGAAATTTTTCTAAAGTTTCCAGAGTAGCCCTAGGAAGTTGAATCAAAGCAGGGGAAAGGTAATCAACAACTGAACGGATAAAAGCAATATAGATGGTCCTGGCTACTGGGATGGAGATGCCCGAGGAGTTGTTAGATAGCCATTGAAGTGGTGTAAGTCGGCGCTGGAGACGACCCAATAAGTCCTGGACAATGGGATGGTCTTGAGGTCTGGCAGGGACAATCGGCCAAATATTGACTGGCGCACCCAGGTAGCAGTACTGGGAACACATGGGAATGACAGTCCCTCCAATGGTGAACACTGGCTGAGCTTGAGGAAGGCGGCAGGTGAATATTCTGCTCTTATCTGGGGAGACAATAATGCCACAGTGAGAGGAGACCACAGAGGAGTCAAGAAACCGCTGGAGATCCCTTGGTGAGGTAGAATGAACACAGATATCATCAGCATAGCATGTAATTGTAGTTCCAGGAATATCAGGGAGAGAAGTGAGCAACCGATGCATCAGAATATTATATAACAATGGGCTGAGAACACCACCTTGAGGCGTACCAAGATGAAAACTGCGCAAAGGACTGAGAGCACCACTGAAAAACACAGGGGAGGTCCTGTTACTCAGGTAGCCCCGAATCCACCGTAGTAGATTACCCTTTATCCCAAAGTCAACCAGTTGATCCAAAATGACGTCTCTATTAGCAACATCGAAGACACTTCGAAGGTCAATGAAGGCCACCACACTGTCCCTGGAAAGGCGAGAGTACAGGTCGACTAGGCAGTGATGTGTGCTCCGCTGGGGAAGGAAACCAAAGAGCCATGGAGAAAAGCGATCCTGCAGTCTGTACATGAGACGATTGAGTAAGATTCTCTCCATAACCTTACAGAAACAGGAAGTAAGGGAAATAGGCCTGAACTTCGCAGTGCCGGGCTTAGGGATGGGTATTATTGTGCTGCTGGTCCAGGCTCGTGGTACACAACCATCACGAAGACAAAGATTGTACAGTCGAAGTAGAGGGTTCCCAGGAACTTGTTGAAGTAGGCGCAGCACAGCATAAGTAATACCATCATCACCAGGGGAAGAAGCTCTACCCCGAGAGAGAGCACGGCGCAACTCCTCCTCAGTTATCTCCTCTGCATCATCGTCATCATCTTGTAACAGAGCAGACATTAGACGTAGCCAATGGACAGCAGCACGGGAAGCGAGTGCATCTTGTATGTGGATGGGTAGACTGGCTGGGGTAGATTGTTCTGACCAGGCATCGACAAGTTGTTTGGTATAGTCGGCAGGAGTGTGATGACGTGCAGTGGCCGGTGTCTTTTTAACAACCCGACAGATGAGGTGCCACATAGAAGCCACACTTGTTTGCTGGTTGATGCTGTCCGTGAACCGCTGCCAAGACTCAGTGTGAGCACAATCCTGCAGGGCAACTAAAGCGTCCCAAGACATCTGGTAACGATGGAGTAGGTCAGGGGTTGGGTTGGCTTGAAACAATAGGCCATCACGTTCAGCCTCCTCCTTTGCCTCCTGTATACGTGCATCCAGCGTCCAGGAGTGGGCAGTATGGCGATGCTGGAGGTGTGGCCGGGAGACGTATAGCCTATAAAAGTCATGAGTAGCAGATACAAGATCAGAGTACAACTGTTCAGCTGATGATATGTCAAATGTAGGGAATACATGGGCCATAAATAAGATGTAAGTCGGGCAATATTTAGGGGGCACAGCAATACACAAACGAGTGGCTGAAGCACCTGACCCAGCAGTTAGAGAATAATGAAACCGAAGAGCAATGTGATCAGAGAATAAGTCTGGCACGGAGGAGCACTGGACCTGAGATGCTATCAGGCCAGACGAGAGGATGTAATCCAGAGTACCTCCCCGGCAATGAGTGGCACCGCCAGTGTCCCAGTGTGTCAGATGATGCTTGCGGATGTATGAAAGGAGACGAACACCAATACGATTAATAGAACCAGTACCATCACCCAAATCAGAATGCCGAGCATTAAAATCTCCCATATACACCATACCACGCACTGTTGGAGAAGGAAGAGCCTCAAGAGTGAGTCTAGCTGGGGCAGAATAGACATTACATAGTTGGAGTACTCCATTTCCAGGTAGAACCTCAAATAGCTGAAAGGTCATGTCAGGATCAGTGGAGGTACGGAGAAGGCGATGTGGCAAGGAGCTATGTATGTAAGTCAGGAGACCATTCCTTACCAGATGAACATATGGCACATAACCTGAGAGGGGAGGAGCTTGCCCAGCAGCGAGCGGCCGTCCTGGAAATGCTTCCTGGAGAAAAATAACACTGGGATGATGACGAAAAACATAGGCCTTGAGTTGAGTGAGCTTAGCATAACTGGTGATACCACATACATTCCAGGAGATGACATCCAGCCGGCAATCACTAGCAAACTCTGTATTTGGAGGTAGAAGTCCGGTGAGTGGGGGCAGATGAGCGACCTAGAGAAGAAGATGGACCAGGAGAAGGGACTGACTCAAAAAGCTTTTCAAGGTGAGATGCAACAGTATCCATCTTTTCGGTAAGGGTAGTGACAGTTAAGATGATGGCCTGCTGAGCCTCGACCAAGGTGGAGAGTTTGGAGTCATTGGCAGCCTGAGCGGCAACCAGCCCATCAATCCTGGCTTCAAGGGCAGAAAAGCGGTTTTCAAGATCCGTACATCGTGCCATGAGGGTAGCAACAGACTTGCGGAGGGCCAGGTCTTGAGGTGAGACAGGGCTGGTTGGAGGAGCAGACTGGGGAGGTGGTGGTGGTGGTGGTGGTGGTGGTGGAGGCGGAGCAATAGTAGAGACACGAGCCTGGACCTTACGTCGAGTACATCCATGCCACACGTTAACCCCTGGCTGAAGGCATCGTGGACACTTCCATCGAGACGTATCTTCAGGAGGTGAAGGCTCAGAGGTGGAGGCAGCAGGACGTGATGGTTCACCCCTGACAGGACACGTCTTGGAATCATGGTCGGCCGCACACCATGCACACTTCGGCCTGGCAGAACAGTACCGGGAGATATGCCCAACTCCCCAGCACCTGTAGCACCAAGGCTGGTCATTATGAAGTTTCCTCACCTCACACGGTGGAAGACAAGGGAGGAAATCAAAGGAAATCTCATTTGGAGGTGGATCGGGTTGACTCCAGACAACAACAATACGGCTAATGGGGGAACCATCTTGGAAAAAACGACGGGCAAAGTACACACCAGGGTATCCTTTGGCAAGTTTCGGGTCAACATCAATAGGAAAACGGGTGAGGATATAGCTGGGGAACTTACGAGGCCTCTCAGGTGAGTCTTCAAGAATGAGAGGCAGAGATAAAAATTCACCAGCCTTCACTCTATCAATGATGTCCTGACGCTTCCTAGAGATGTAGACAAACCGGGAGGTGACAGCAGCCATCTTGACTTCAGCCAGTTCACGCTGCAACTGGAAGGCCCTGTTGACATCAGACAACCAATGCAGCTTTGTGTCCGTAGATGGGTTTCCAGAGAAGGAGAGTTTGACATAGGCATCTCTCGGGGCAAAAGCAGGAAGGTTGGACGAGGGAAAGGAGTTGGTATACAAAGAAGAAACACCAGGGTGAGGCAGAGAAGGTACGTCGTGCACAGCTGAAGCACCCTTGGCAGTCTTGGCAGCTGGAGGCAAACAGTCCACACCATCGGAATCCTGCAAGGAGTCGGACGAGGCATCAATAGGTCGCTTGGTAGAGGTTGAGGAGGTGGACGGCTGCAACCTGAGCTGCAGAGTGACCGAGGAGAGGGGGGGAGGGTTGCGAGAAGGCAGCTCAGGCCAGTGATCCTCAATTGGAGACTCGTCTTCCTCCGACATTGCCAAGTCGGCCTCCAAGCAGGAATCCGCACTCTCCATCAGGCCAGGCAAGGCCTAGATGGAAAGCAAACAACAACACAAACAACTAAACACTCAATCAGCCAGGGGACACACACACACCCACCCACACACACACAGACAATCACAACAAAACTATACACAGAACCACAACAGACAAACAACACCAGCAACACCACAGAAACAACAACACACAAACAAGAACTCACAAACAACACAAAAAACACAAACAAGAGCTCCAAAACAACACAAACGAGAATGGAGGCAGAGCGCCACGAGTACGTCCACACTCCACCTGTTCTGGAGCGAGACTGCCAAAATCATAGATGTGAAATCAGAATGGAATGAGGTTACCAGTGAAGTCTCATAAGCAGGGGTGTCATTTGAGGGGGACAACGACCACACCCTGGCCTGTTCTATCTGTCTCTCTTACTATTTCTCATTCCTTCTGGGTAACTGGTGAGATCACCAGATTGGGTGGCACCAATCAGGGGAGGCAACTGTTGATGGGTTCATTGGCTCGGGGGTACCACTGAGTGGCACAACAAGGGAGGTTATGGGTTCGTTGGCTCGGGGTACACTCGCAATCCAAAATATTAAGTGAGCTCAAGCAAATATGAAAGTGGATATACGTGAGCAATTGGTTCACTATTATGTCAAATGATTCGAAACTTCATCAAGACCTGGATACAAATTTTGGATTGCAAGTGTACAGTCATGGTCAATAGTCCTGTAACACTTTCCAATGAGATGGATTCGAAAAATGATCCGAAACTATAGCTGTTCATCTGTGCAATATTGGTTCATAAGATTCTCACCAAGAAAATGCCAAATATACTCTGTCCATTCCTGACCCCTAATTCTTTACTTATTGGACTCACAATGGTTACCTACACCCTGCCAAATATAAGTGACATATGTTAATAACTTTTGCAGATATCTGATTCACTAACCACCTAACGAACTTGAGAAAACACACACACACACCTGTAGGGGGGTATTACCTGCATTAGTGATGTCGGCAATACTTTAAAGGGGATGCTGATGGTGTAATGGTTAGCACACTCGCCTCGCAAGCGAGAGATCCCTGGTTTGATCCCCAGGTCAGTGGAATTGTTGGACAATTTTCCAAGCCCCCTATGTCCCTGTTCACCTAGCAATAAGTAGGTACGCGCTGTAAGAGCAAGGATAACAACCTTGTCGGCTGGGGGAAGATGTGTTGATGTAACTATAGACTTGACTGCCTTAATGACCAACACCATGAGTCGATAGGCATAAAGCCCTAAATCTTGTTTATTTAAGGGTTTTGGTGCCCCTTCGGCCCCAGCCACTAGCTTTTAGTTCTTCAACTGTCCCTCTTTTCTTTCTATTTTCTTCCTGCTTGTTGTCTCATATCTCTATCACCTTTTTCTGGGGCTATATGACCTCGCTGTTGCAGCGCCTAATATCAATCAATCAATCAATCACACACACACACATACACACACTGGAAGGAAAAAGTTATACAGCAATTATTTGTAATTGAGTTACAGGGATGGAGGATTAACAGAATACACTACTGTATAGTGTATGCTATACCAACACGAGATCAAAAGGGCACACCAAGAAACAACATAACATAAGATGACAAAAACATCAGGAAATATGACAACACTGTGTAGGTCACTGGAATTTATAACTAGATGAAGTTGTGAACCCAAAACACTTTCAGATTCAAAGAGTGTATGATAAAATGGAAAAGAGAGACGGGACAACACGAATATGCTTCAATCCTGTAAAAATAATACTGTAAGCACATGTGTCGTCACTGTGACGTCACGGTGCGCTCGGCGGCCATGTTGGTAGTATACCTCTATGTTTACAAGCAGAGGATAGTGGTTATGTCTAGCACGTTTGATTGATTTAGACGAGTGTTAGACCTCCTTTAAGGGGATATTTAAGAATGTCACGGTTTTGCTGCATGGTGAGATGTTCTAACACAGACAAACTTCCTGGTTTGTCCTTCTTTCGGATCCCTAAGGTGATAAGAAACCAAGGAGAAGCACACCAGAAACTGCTGATCAAGAGAAGGAATATCCAGGGAGCAAACATCAAACCCCTCTCCTCCTACTACAATCTTGGGGAAGAGCCGGGGAAATTGTGGTTTTTGGGTAGGGGAAAACCCTAATAATTATAGGAAAATAATGATTAGTTTGGAATTAATATTCTCCTTTATAAGAACCATATGGGATAACAATTTAAAGTGTTACAAGGATATCATACCTTTCTAAGCCTACAGGATATTGATTCATGACATAATTACAACTTCATACTGGGTCTATACATGAATTTGCAAGAAGCTTGAGGGGGGATAGCTGACATCTCTTCCATATTAACCAACTGGGCGTCATTGAGCATGTTTTAGTTTATGATAACTATTATGATAGGTGGATTTAAGCCATATGCAACCTTGGACCAAATAGCACTTTTGTGGAGCAGTTTGGTATGAAAAACAGAAGTCATGCTTGCGCTTTGTTGTAAACAACGACTCCATGAAGCATATCAAAACAAACGTAGCTTATCTCCTCCATAGCCCTACCTCCGTACGGTTCATGACGTCATGAACGGATGTCGAATCCGTACATACGGGCTAATGTGAACCGGGCATAAGTTGTGTAGATGAAGGTTTTGTAGTACTGTAAGTTAATCTACAAGACACCAGACAATTCACCTTTCAGATCCAATACCAAATCAAATTATATATTACCTAACAGATTTTTCATTACTAAATTGGGCCTGATTTGATAATGAAAAATACCAATTGGCAACCCTGCAACGTCACACCGATCAGCTGAGTGAGAACCCCCTATTCTTACTGTACACACGGGAGAAAATTTGAGAATAATGGAGTAACTTATATATTATACCGTAATTTAACATGGAAATAATGTTCATACCTGTACTTTCTATACATATTGACAGGCTTTGTGCTACATAAAAGGATTTTCAGTTGTGCTTAGTTCTCTGTAATAATGTTAAGACGTTCAAGCGAATGATAACTGTCTATATCAGTGTACCCTACCACTGCTCATTCTCTATGTTAAGACATTCAGAGAAAACTGTATTACTTTGTCTCTGATAAATATATTGACCACTGGTGAACTTTCCTGAAATTCCAACTAGTTCACTTCCACTCCGGACACCAGACAGACATGAAGGTAATGAAGATCAATCAGTACTTGGGCACTACACAACAAAACCTCACCAGTAACGTAGAGAAGAGTTAAGGGCAACACCTGACACTATATATTTATTCGTATAAACCGGTAAACGTAAATTTTTTTATCATTTCTGACACCCGACGACTTTTCTTAATAACAGAGAAGGCATTCCTGGATAAAATGTAAATTCTCAGATGATACATTTGGCTACTACAGTGATGGAGGAAGGTGCTGTCTAGGAGTTAGTATATTGAAGTAAAGACACCTCTCCCTTTTCGTCGCTACATGGACGTCTCAATATCAAGTGGCAATAATAGTTATCAATCTTTCTTCTCACTGTGTTCTCCTCTTCGTCTTATCCTCCATTTCCCTATTCTTCACCCCTTCGCATACCATCCATTAAAATGTGTAGAAGTTGATTAAAAAAAAAAGTTTCTGCTGATGTTACATCTGCATTAAAACTAACTAATAATGTATGCTAACGTGTTAGTTATTATAGTATGAACGGAAATTACGAAGAAGAGTTGATACTGCCGTGATGTAAACACATTCATTAAAAAATTACATATTGTGAACTTGTGTGACTGTTTTCTTTGGCAAACTATACAGGCAAGTACAGTTAGTAGACTCCAATTCACTGACTAGATCATAAAATGTTGCATAATTTTCCAGCGGCTCAATACCTAGCTAGTTCATTCAACTTTTATCATCATCTATAACATAACCTAATGCCTTAGTACGGTATTTCAGAGGTCACAGAATATGTATGTATCCGACATCATTACATCATTCACGGGTTAATTTTCGACCTGATTCGCATACCCTCCCACACCCCATAATATCTATCTATCTCTATATACCTTTCTATCAGAGAATGAACATGCACTATATCATCAGCAAATGTCGTGTCGCCTCTCCCGCCCCCTCGCCACATATACTTAATTAAAAACCAATCTCGTGAATCAGAAGCAACAACGGACTGAACTGAGGATTCAATTTTCTCACCTCAATTGTCCCTCCTTTCCTACAGGACTCTGCTTTTGCATATTAACTTCCGCTGTCCTGTTTCACTAAACTGCATTTAAAAGATTCGAGTTTTGTACGTAATAATATGAGAACAGTGTGTTGTGTTTCCTATATATGTCTGCCAACACAAATCCTAACTTGTAAGAAAGGTGCATCATGTAATAAATTCCGTCTTGATAAAGTTAGGGATAATCGGGATAACTTTAGGAACGAACGGGTGTGAATATGACCCAAATAACTAAACCTGGGAGTACATAAGAATTCAGCTGCATATTTTGTTTTAATCCTAACCTTAACCAACCAAAAACTATAAACAATCTGCACTTGCACACCAATAATTAATCAACTCCTAAATAAACTAATAACTCCAAGCACAATCAATAAACTAAAATGGACCCTGCAAACTAAGCAACCAAACCCAATCACATCAAAACTAACCCAACCCATACAACCACTATAGCCAAACCCGATCATATCAAAACTAACCCAACCCATAAAACCCCCACGACCAAACCCAATCAAATCAAAACTAACCCAACCCATACAACCACTATAGCCAAACCCAATCAAATCAAAACTACCCCAACCCATAAAACCACCACGAACAAACCCGATCAAATCAAAACTAACCC
>JAWQEG010006383.1:0-22500 GCA_033782935.1 Petrolisthes cinctipes
TTTCACCCAGTGCTATATTTTCTGGGTATTTCACGGTTATTTTTGTTCTAAATACTCAAACTCATTTCCTTATGTTTAATAATGAATAGTTAAATAGTAAGAGTTCTTCAACACTCAAAATTTTATTTAAAATCAGCTAAACTTTTGATATAAAAAAGTTGACACTGCCGGGGCAATGACAATTCCCGTCCAGCATGTGCCGGATGACACGAGTCACAGCTGCATATCGGGGCAGTACCAACCCTACCGGGCTTACCCATGGTTAAATTAACGTAGGGGTGGTAACGAAACTTTTTTTGCCGACTGTACATGTGTAATTGTTTTTTTTTATATATATATAATATTTGTGTTGTTTTTCAGGTACTATGTTCAGGAGACAGTAGTGGGCAGTGTTGTTGGTAATTGTCCACTACGACCACACACACTGGCTGTAGTCAGACATGTGGCTCAGTTGGTACGGTCCAATAATGATCTCAGGACTAGATGAATATTAGTGAGAGAGATGGGGAGAGAGAGAGAGAGAGAGAGAAGGTGATAGATAGAGGGAGAGAGATAGATAGATAGATAGATAGAGAGAGGGATAGAGAGATAGAGAGAGGTGGGTGGGTTGTTGAGGGAGAAGGTGATAGATTGATTGATTGATAGATAGATAGATAGATAGATAGATATAGAGAGAGAGAGAGAGAGAGAGAGAGAGAGGTGGGTTGTTGAGGGAGAAGGTGATAGATAGATAGATAGATAGATAGGTAGATAGAGAGGTGGGTTGTTGATGAGGGAGAAGGTGATAGATAGATAGATTGATAGATAGATAGAGAGGTGGGTTGAAGCAGAAGGTGATAAATAGATAGATAGATAGAAAGGAGGAACAACAAACAAACAAACAAACAAAACAACAACAACAACAAATAAAGAGACAGTGGTGTAAATATTATAAACACAAAAATTCCACGAGAAAAAATAAATAAATAAATAAATATATACAGGGTGTATCGCGAGGTATATCATTAAATTACACCAGAGATATAAAATAAATTTTTCAGTATATTTTGTTGTATAAAGTATGGTGTGTGTGATCCTAGTAAAGTACAATGACTACTGATAAAAACTATTTTAACGTGTGTTGTCAAATGGCGGTGAGCGTCGGAGGGAGTGGTAGCCTAATATGTTTTTCGGACCAAAGAGACCTTATTTATTTCATCTTAATAAATTTTATCATGATTGCAATATTTATGTGATGTTCTATAACGTACATTGAATCATATTTTCAATGCAGAGGGATAATACCAGGCCCCTATTAATAATATTCGACGAAATATGATTAATATCTTTTGGAGGTTAGGTAAACTTTACCCGACATAACGCCAGGTGCAAGTCTTAGCATTTCCCTACATTTCATGGATTTTCTTCTTATACGGGCCTGTTATTATCCCTCTGCATTGAAAATATGATTCAATGTACGTTATAGAACTTCACATAAATATTGCAATCATGATAAAATTCATTAAGATGAAATAAATAAGGCCTCTTTGGTCCGAAAAACATATTAGGCTACCACTCCCTCCGACGCTCACCGCCATTTGAAAACACACGTTAAAATAGTTTTTATCAGTAGTCATTGTACTTTACTGAGATCACACACACCATACTTTATACAACAAAATATACTCAACATTTTATTTTATATCTCTGGTGTAATTTAATGATATACCTCGCGATACACCCTGTATATATAAACGATAAAATTAAGTTATGTACTGTATAGTTGTATAAAATAATAATACATATAATTATACATATATACAGCTTCCGTGTGATAGATGTTATTACTGTATGGCCTGGATATACAGTGAATAAATCCTTGTATATATTATTTACTTCATTATACACTCATTGAAGACCGTTAATGTATGTTTTGCTAGGCTTGTGTGTGTGTGTGTGTGTGTATATACAGTCCATTACACACACACACACACACACACACACTTCATTTTACACTCATTGAAGAACACCAATATATGTTTTCCCAGGCTTGTGTGTGTGTGTGTGGTGTCTGTCTGTGTCTGTGTGTGTGTGTGTCTTGTGTGTGTGTGTCCTGTGTGTGTGTGTCTTGTGTCTGTGTGTGGCTTGTGTGTGTGTGTGTGTGTGTCTGTGTCTGTGTCTGTGTTGTCTGTGTCTCTTGTATGTATGTGTGTGTGTGTGTGTGTGTGTTTTGCCAGGCTTGTGTTATTCATTACCATACACACTATAGAAATAATTTACTCACCCTGTGTTAAAAGAATATAATTATGTCATCAATTTAATTATCTTATATCAAGGAAATAATGTATATAGAAGTGATTTACCGACCCTGTGTGTGTGTGTGTAGAGAGAGAGAGAGAGAGAGAGAGAGAGAGAGAGAGAGAGAGAGAGAGAGAGAGTGTGTGTGTGTGTAGAGAGAGAGAGAGTGTGTGTGTGTGTGTGTGTAGAGAGAGAGAGAGGGTGTGTGTGTGTGTGTGTGTGTAGAGAGAGAGAGAGAGAGTGTGTGTGTGTGTAGAGAGAGAGAGAGAGAGAGTGTGTGTTTGTGTAGAGAGAGAGAGAGAGAGAGAGAGAGAGTGATTTACTGACCCTGTGTTAAAAGAATATACAGCTATACAAAATTTAATCATAATATATCCAGACAATATTGTATTAATTAAGGGGGTGCGGGGGTAGAGGACAGGCTTGGGGGTGGGGGTTTGGGGGGTGCGAGAATAGGGGGACGGGTTTGGGGGGTGCGAGAATAGGGGGACGGGTTTGGGGGTGCGGGAATAGGGGGACGGGTTTGGGGGGTGCGGGAATAGGGGGACGGGTTTGGGGGGTGCGGGAATAGGGGGACAGGCTTGAGGGGGAGGGTAGAAAGCCTGTCCCCCTCTTCCTGCACCACCTTAACCTTCCCCCAAGCCTGTCCCCCTATTCCCGCACCCCCCAAACCCGTCCCCCTATTCCCGCACCCCCCAAACCCACCCCCAAACCCGTCCCCCTATTCCAGCACCCCCCAAGCCTGTCCCCCTATTCCAGCACCCCCCTAACCCCCCCCCAAGCCTGTCCCCCCCTATTCCCGCACCCCCCTAAAGAAGGAATTAATATTGTTGGAAAGCTGAGCACAAATGTCTATGTGATATTATAATGCACAAATGCACTAGAGATTTATTCAGAGTTTTGAGGTGTATAACAATTTATTATTATTATTATTATTATTATTATTATTAATGTATAATTATTGATATTTATTATTATTATTAATGTATTAATATATAATATATATGTAGGAAGGACAGTACAGTGTGAAGGAAATAGAAGGAAAAGAAGGAAATAGAAAGAAAGAAAGGAAGGGCAGGGAGAAGGAAAAAAGAGAAAGAAAAGCATGAAAAAAATAGAAGGAAAGGAAGGACAGAGAGAAGGAAATAGAAAGAAAGAAAGGAAGGACAGCATGAAAAAAATAGAAGGAAAGGAAGGACAGGGAGAAGGAAAACGAGAAAGAAAGGAAGGAAAAAAGAGAAATAAAGGCCAGCAAACAAGAAAATAATAAATAAAAACAAAAAGAGGAAGAATTGAAAAGTTGAAAAATAAATAATATAAAACAAAATAATTAATGACCATTGAACCTACAGTCGCGGTCAAAAATAATCATCCATACAGGAGTAACTCACGTAAACTTTTGACAGCTTCCCTCTGTTCCTTAGCTGATAAACTTTCCAATAAATAGATTAAGTACCATCTTTTAATTTACTACAAGCAGCTACACACTACTTAAAACAATAACACACACACACACACACACACATGTTAAGTACCATCTTTTAATTTATTACAAGCAGCTACACACTACTTAAAACAATAACACACACACACACACACACATGTTAACTACCATCTTTTAATTTAATACAAGCAGCTACACACTACTTAAAACAATAACACACACACACACACACACATGTTAACTACCATCTTTTAATTTACTACAAGCAGCTACACACTACTTAAAACAATAACACACACACACACACATACATGTTAACTACCATCTTTTAATTTAATACAAGCAGCTACACACTACTTAAAACAATAACACACACACACACACATACATGTTAACTACCATCTTTTAATTTAATACAAGCAGCTACACACTACTTAAAACAATAAGACACACACACACACACACACACACGTTAACTACCATCTTTTAATTTAATACAAGCAGCTACACACTACTTAAAACAATAACATCATATGTGAACGTGAAAACATTGGACAGTAAATTATTTGAGATACCCATATGTGGATGATTATTATTGACCACAACTGTACATACATCCCCAAACTCTGAAAATTTCTAACAAACGCTGCCAAAGATAATAATGATATACTTATTATTGTTTTATTAATATATAAATAAATAGAGAGAGTTAGTTTATTTAGGGTTGTTGACTATACTTATTATTATTATTTTATTAATATATATATAAATAAATAGAGAGATTATTAAGTGTTGTTGATTTGTTGTATGTTATAATAATATATTGTATGTATGTATGTACAGTTAAGAGTATTAATAAGTATACAGGTTTGGTTAATGATTAAGGGGGTGCAGGAGTAGGGGGGGGACAGGTTTGGGGGGGTGCGGGAATAGGGGACAGGCTTTGGGGGGTGCGGGAATAGGGGACAGGCTTTGGGGGGTGCGGGAATAGGGGGAAAGGCTTGGGGTGGGGTAGAAAGCCTGTCCCCTATTCCCGCACCCTCCAAAGCCTGTCCCCCTACTCCCGCACTCCCCTAAACCCCCCCCCCAAGCCTGTCCCCCTTTTCCCGCACCCCCCAAACCCCATCCCCTACTCCCGCACCCCCCTAAACCCCCCCCCAAGCCTGTCCCCTTACTCCCGCACCCCCCTAAACCCCCCCCAAGCCTGTCCCCTTACTCCAGCACCCCCCTAAACCCACCCCAAGCCTGTCCCCTTTACAGCTTTGAACATTCCATTAACAAACTAATTCGAATGGAGATCTTATTGTGTTATTTACTATTTCTCAAGGTATTCCAAGCACACCTGTATACTTAATAATTAGTTCTTGTGGCTGTACTAATGTTATTATTATTATTATTATTATTTTATATATTCTCAACCAGAGTATAATATTATAATAGAGATTGTCAAAACTTACACATGGTTTCATTCTGCTTGTTTATTTTTGCATTGTAATAATCTTGTGTATGAGAATTGAAGCCTTCTGATTCCTCCTAACCGTGCCACAAAACAAACTCCTTCAATATAGGTGGTGTTTCCTGGCCATATTTGAAGGACTTATTTACCTACAATTCTTTCTTCTGTGTATGAGAATTGAAGCCTTCTGATTCCTCCAAACTGTGCCACAAAACAAACTCCTTCAATATATAAATTAAGTAGTGTTTTGTAGTACTATTTGAAGGACTCATTTACCTACAATTTTCTGACTACAAGACTTTAGCGGTGGCTTCTAATTCCTCCTAACCGTGCCACAAAACAAACTCCTTCAATATAGGTGGTGTTTCCTGGTAATATTTGAAGGACTCATTTTACCTACAATTTTCCGACTACAAGACTTTGTGTAATGGCCGCACCTGAGAGTTAAAGGCAGAATTTGAAAGCTATGCCAGTGGAGTACTCATATGACTTACCCGGTAGTAGAAGCACCGCCTGAGATTTTTCTGTGGTCCGGGGTTCGATTCCCCGCGGGTACGACTAGAATTTAAATGGATCAATTTCTGGGTCTGACTTACTTCGTTGATTTGATTCTTCAGTGCTTGATTGGTTAGGATTATTTACATTTTCTGGTGGCTTCTGATTCCTCCAAACTGTGCTACAAAACAAACTCCTTCAAAATATAAAATTAGGTGTTGTTTTGTAGTAATATTTGAAGGACTCATTTACCTACAATTCTTTCTTCTGTGTATGAGAATTGAAGCCTTCTGATTCCTCCAACCTGTGCCACAAAACAAACTCCTTCAATATAGGTGGTGTTTCCTGGTAATATTTGAAGGACTCATTTTACCTCCAATTTTCTGGTGGCTTCTGATTCCTCCAAAGCATTAATGTTCTGCAATATATAAAAAATAAATATATATATTATTATTTTCCACTAAGATTATTATTGTTGTTATCATAATATAAATAGTGTGCCTTATTATAAAAAACACTTGTTCTAGAATTGGTGATAAATTAATTTTAAGGTGAGGTTCTTTTGTTGGTAAATTGGAAAGTTGCAAATTTGAAGGTATGCAAATTGGATGGTTGCAAATTTGAAGGTATGCAAATTGGAGTTGCAAATTTGAATGTCTGTGAATTTGAAGGTTGCATATTGGAAGGTTGCAAATTTGAAGGTATGCAAATTTGAAAGTTGCAAATTTGAAGGTATGCAAATTGAAAGGTATGCAAATTTGAAGGTATGCAAATTTGAAGGTATGCAAATTTGAAGGTATGCAAATTTAAAGGTTGCAAATTTGAAGGTTGCAAATTTGAAGGTTGCAAATTTGAAGGTTGCAAATTGAAGGTCTGCAAATTTGAAGGTTGCAAATTGGAAAGTGTGCGATTCCTCCAAACACATTTACTATTATTACCATTGAGGGGCGTCGGTTTTCTGGTATAATTAATTAAGGCCCTTCCACACCAGGCAAAAGACGACGGGCAGACACTGTTACCAATTTCGTGGGTGGGTGGGTAGCGGGCATGAAGCAAGACAATGTTACCAATTTCGTGGGTGGGTGGGTAGGTAGTGGGCAAGACAATGGGCAGACAATGTTACCAATTTTATGGGTGGTAGGGTAGCGGGCATGAGGCAAAAGACGACGGACAGACACTGTTACCAATTTTGTGGGTGAGTGGGTAGTGGGCATGAGGTAAAAGACAATGGGCAGACACTGTTACCAATTTTGTGGGTGGGCGGGTATGAGGCAAGACAATGTTACCAATTTTGTGGGTGGGTAGTGGGCATGAGGCAAAAGACGACGGGTACCGGTAGAAGGCGAGAAAATTCCACTCAGTTGCCCGAGGCCTCCGTCTTTCCGCCTCTCGTGTGGAACGGACTTAAGGGGGTACGGGAGTAGGGGGACAGGCTTGGGGGTGGTTTGGGGGGTGCGGGAATAGGGGGACAGGCTTGGGGGGGGTGCGGGGGGTGCGGGAATAGGGGGACAAGCTTGGGGGGGGTTTAGGGGGTGCAGGAATAGGGGGACAGGCTTGTGGGGGGTGCGGGAATAGGGGGACAGGCTTGGGGTGGGTAGAAAGCCTGTCCCCTATTCACACTACCCCCGAAGCCTGTCCCCCTACTCCCACACACACCCCCAAAAAAAAACCAAGCCTGTCCCCCTACTCCTGCACCCCCCCCCCCAAGTCTGTCCCCTATTCCCGCACCCCCCCCCCCACCACCCCCAAGCCTGTCCCCCTACTCCCACACACCCCCCCAAAAAAAACCAAGCCTGTCCCCCTACTCCCGCACCCCCCCCCCGAAGCCTGTCCCCCTATTCCTGCACCCCCCAAGCCTGTCCCCCTATTCCCCAGCACCCCCTTAAGTAGAAATCAGTCATCTTCCAATTATACCAAAAAAGAGAAACTCCCCTTAAAATAATTCTTTACTAAGATTTAAATTGAATTGATCTGTGTGTATAATAAATAATAATATAAACTGTTACACCATTGACCAATAATTATATAAATAGTTTTTTAACATAATAATCAGCAGCAGATGCCTAATTGTAACATATATTAATATTAGATTATGTTTAAGGAGGAGAAAATGCAATGTTGGTAAATCTGGAGCAAATGATTCCTCCAAACTATTCCAAGCAACAACAGCACACCATTAATCTAACCTAACCTAACCTAACCTAAAATAACCTAATCTAACCTAACCTAGCCTAACCTAAAATAACCTAACCTAACCTAAAATAACCTAATCTAACCTAAACCAGCCTAAAATAAAATAACCTAACCTAAACCAGCCCAGCCTAACTTAACCTAACCTAAAATAAAATAACCTAACCTAACCTAAAATAAAATAAAATAACCTAACCTAGCCTAACTTAACCTAACCTAAAATAACCTAACCTAACAACCTAACCTAACCTAACCTAACCAAACCTAACCTAGCCCAGCCTAACTTAACCTAACCTAAAATAAAATAACCTAACCTAACCCAACCTAATCTAACCTAACCAGCCCAGCCTAACTTAACCTAACCTAACCTAACCTAAACCAGCCCAGCCTAACCTAACCTAACCTAACCTAAAATAACCTAACCTAACCTAACTTAAATTTTTTTAGTACATCTGTCTGTGTGTCCTGTTGTTTCCTGGCATACTTTGGAGGAATCAAGGCACTCCAATGTACCAACAAAAGTGTATTACCTCCTTAATTAATAATATCATAATAATAATGTAAGTGTTGGCTGTATTGTCTATTAAAAATATATATATAAAAAAATAGTGTTTACATTTCCACAATTTATAATTCATGATCTATTATTATTATTATTACCGTATTATTATTATTATTATTACCGTATTATTATTATTATTATTATTATTATTACCGTATTATTATTATTATTATTACAGTGAGAATTAACACCAGTCACAAGGATTACTTTGTACTAAAATAATCGAAGGAAATGTTGAATAAGAGTTAATGAAGGAATATTCTTTAATCTAACCTAATCCAACCCAGCCTAACTTAACCCAACCTAATCGAAACTAATCTAACCTAACCTAACCCAACCTAATCCAGCCTAACCTAACCTAATCTAACCTAACCTAATCTAACCTAACCCAGCCCAGCCTAACTTAACCTAACCTAAAATATAATAACCTAACCTAACCTAACCTAATCCAGCCTAACCCAGCCCAGCCTAACTTAATCTAACCTAACCTAATCCAGCCTAACCTAACCTAACCCAGCCCAGCCTAACCTAACCTAACCTAACCTAAAATAAAATAACCTAACCTAACTTAAATTTAACTTAACCTAACTTAAACATAACTTAACCTAAATGAAGGAAATGTTGTAAAATGGTAAGTTAATGAGAATTTTTTATACATAAGTTTACATTGATGGGAATTTGCAGACAATTATTATTATTATATCACAAAGGGAAACTACATCATTATTATTGTTATTATTATTCTGATACAATTACAAACTTTAATTATTATACAAGTAGGAAAGAAAAATAAATTAATATCACTATTTATTTATGCAATTTGCCCTTCATTATTAAAGATAGAAAGAAAATAAAGATAGAAAAAATTTTAGATAGAAAAAAATAAAGTTAGAAAAATTAAAGATAGAAAAAAATAAAGTTAGAAAAAAATAAAGATAGAAAAAAATTAAAGATAGAAAAAAATAAAGTTAGAAAAATTAAAGACAGAAAAAATAGATAGAAAAAATAATGATAAAATATTAAAGGTAGAAAAATTAAAGATCGGAAAAATTAAAGATAGAAAAAAATATATGAAAAAAAATAGATAAAATATTAAAGGTAGAAAAATTAAAGATCGGAAAAATTAAATAATGATGATAATAATAATAATAATCTGCTGCTTTCTAAAATGGGGATAAAAATAATGGGAAACGAGCCATAGATTAATAAATTTGTACCGAGGAAAATTACTCTAAAAAGAATATAATCGAAATATATAGTTGTTGTATTAATAAATGTACAATAATGTGTGGATAAAAAATTCCACATCAACATTGGCAAAGTACGAGAAAAAAAAAAATTATAAAAAAATAAATCCATAAATAAAAGGAAAATAAATAAAAGTATAATAAAAATGAAAGAATAATTATAGTAATAGTATATATAATTATAATATACATGAAAGAATAATTATAGTAATAGTATATATAATTATAATATACATGAAAGAATAATTATAATAATAGTACAGTATAGATAATAATAGTATTGTACTGATAATTAAAATAATAGTACAGTATAGATAATAATAGTATTGTACTGATAATTAAAATAGTACAAGTAATTATAATAACAGTACTGTATAGATAATTATAACAACATTACATATAATTACAGTATAATAATAGTATATATAATTATACATCCATACATTACTGAATAAATTTTTTTTAGCTTATATTTTGCCATAATTAAAATTAAATGTAGAAATCATAATGAAATAATTCTTAGTTTGGTTAGGAATATTAATTAAAATAATATTACTAATGTACTGTAGTTTCTTTGGGTAAATCTAACACCTTCAAATTAATTAACCAACACAATTATTTCATCTTTCTAAGTCCAAATTCAACATAATATTATACCTTTATAATAACTAAAATATAATTACTTATTAAACATTGATAATAACTACAATATTCTGACAACATACATAAAATTATCATGGGTCTTATAATTAAGGTTTTTTTATGTATTGGTAAATCTGGAGAAAAATGATTCCTCCAAAAAAAACTATATTCCAAGCAACAACAGAATAAAAAACACCATTATGTTTTTTTTTATCTGTTTGTTTCCTGACATACTTTGGAGGAATCAAGGCACTCCAATGTAACAAAAATTAATTAAAAATGAATTACCACGTTAAATGAATACTATAATTTTTTGACATACATTTCAGTACGGTAAGAAAATCAAATTTGTCCTAAAAAAAAAGTCATTACAGGAAGCAATACAAAAATTAATTAATAATACATATATTAACAATTTTCCCAAAACTTTATATAATAATAATAATAATAATATAATAAATATAATAATAATAATTGTGGCCAAAACTTGAATGACTTCTCTTAAAAAGTTAACAATAATTACTTAACACAATTAATAAAAAAAAAATGGTTGATGTTAATATGAATAAAAATAAATAAACAGTACTGGAAATAAAATAAAGATAAAAATTAATATAAAAAATGAAAATGCTGTATATAAAATAAATAATAATAATTAATATAAAAAATGAAAATGCTGTATATAATATAAATAATAATAAAAATTAATATAAGAAATGAAAATACTGTACATAAATAAAATAAATAATAATAATAATAATAATAATAATAAAAATAGTTTAATGTTAATAAAGAGTTTGGATAATTACTTACTTCCTGGAAAGACTAATATTTTTTTTGTTAACTATATAATTACAACTTCTATGTTCTTATATTATTATTATTATTATTATTATTATTATTATTATTACAGTACAAAGGTTTGGTTTGGTTTGGTCGGGTGGTAACACTTAATTAATATACAGTAATTATAGTTCTATTAAGATTCGTTCACTGTTACCAATGAGAGATTTGTGATTTGGTTTGGTTTGGTTTGGTTTGGTTTGGTTTGGTTAGGGTTGGTTTGGTTTGGTTAGGGTTGGTTTGGTTATGGTAGGTTAGGTTAGGTTAGGTTAGTTTAGGTTGGGTTGGTTATGGTAGGTTAGTTTAGGTTAGGTTGGGTTGGGTTAGGTTAGTTTAGGTTGGGTTAGGTTAGGTTGGGTTGGGTTAGGTTAGGTTAGGTTAGGTTAGGTTAGGTTAGGTTGGGTTGGGTTGGGTTGGGTTGGGTTGGTTTAGGTTAGGGTAGGTTAGTTTAGGTTTGGTTTGGTTTGGTTTGGTTTGGTTTGGTTTGGGTTAGGTTAGGTTAGGTTAGGTTGGGTTAGGTTAGGTTGGTTATGGTAGGTTAGGTTATGGTGGGTTAGGTTGGGTTGGGTTGAGTTGAGTTGAGTTGAGTTGAGTTGAGTTGAGTTGAGTTGAGTTGAGTTGAGTTGGGTTGGGTTGAGTTGGGTTGAGTTGGGTTGGGTTGGGTTGAGGGTAGAGTTGAGTTGAGTTGAGTTGAGTTGAGTTGAGTTGAGTTGAGTTGAGTTGGGTTGGGTTGGGTTAGGCAAGGCAAGGCAAGGCAAGGCTAGGTAAGGCTAGGTTAGGTTAGGTTAGGTTAGGTTAGGTTAGGTTGGGTTGGGTTGGGTTGGGTTAGGCAAGGCAAGGCAAGGCTAGGTAAGGTTAGATTAGGCTAGGCAAGGCAAGGCAAGGCTCGGTTAGGCTAGGCTAGGGTAGGTTAGATTAGGCTAGGCAAGGCAAGGCTCGGTTAGGCTAGGCTAGGGTAGGTTAGATTAGGCTAGGCAAGGCAAGGCTCGGTTAGGCTAGGCAAGGCAAGGCAAGGTTAGGGTAGGTTAGATAAGGTTAGGGCTTACCAACACCACACAGTCTGGTCATCAACAAAGTGTAGCCAACTCTACAATTACTATTTTTGTATTATTTTTATGATATCAAACTTTGTAATAATGACACACACACACACACAGACACACACACAGATACAAAGATACAAAGAGAGTTGTAAAGTCAAATTTATAAAGCGTAAAAAACATGCAACATGTAATTACTTACATATATAATAATATATAGTTAAATATAAACACACACCAACTGGGGTGAAAATAATAGTCATATGTAAGAATAACTGTAGTGTATACCATGGTGTGGTGTATACTATGGTTCTGTAGTGTATACGATGGTGTAGTGTATACTATGGTTCTGTAGTGTATACGATGGTGTGGTACCAATACTATGGTTCTGTAGTGTATACGATGGTGTGGTACCAATACTATGGGGGTCATAGTACCGGCACCACACCATCGTATATACCACCACCACGGATTTTCTTGCATATGACACACAATACTATTAAAAGGGTATTACAATGGAGTAAATGATTCCTCCAAACTACTCCAAACAACAACATGAATATTTTTGTTTTAATCTGGTGCTGTTTTTGTTTTGGAGTAAATGATTCCTCCAAACTATTCCAAACAACAACATGAATATTTTTGTTTTAATCTGGTGCTGTTTTTGTTTTGGAGTAAAATGATTCCTCCAAACTACTCCAAACAACAACATGAATATTTTTGTTTTAATCTGGTACTGTTTTTGTTTTGTTTTGTTTATTTCCCAGCATATTTTGGAGTAACCGACATACTTTGGAGTAACCGACATACTTAGGAGGCATCGGCATACTTTGGAGGAATCGACATTTTGGAGGAATCGACATATTTTGGAGTAATTGACATATTTTGGAGTAATCGACATATTTTGGAGTAACCGACATATTTAGGAGTAACCGACATATTTTGGAGTAACCGACATATTTTGGAGGAATCGACATATTTTGGAGTAATCGACATATTTTGGAGTAATCGACATACTTTGGAGGAACCGACATATTTTGGAGGAACCGACATATTTTGGAGTAATCTTAGCACTCGACAATGTAACCAAAGTGTATTATTACCCTTTTAATAGTAGCCTAACTTAGAAGGCTACTGAATCCTCCAAAAACTCCAAAAACACCAAATAAACAGATCCCGTATGTGTGAAATTATGAAGAAAATTGATGGGTATTTTTTCCCCGGCATTTTTTTGGAGGAATCAAAAGCCTTCTAATTAATTCACCCCCCCCCCAAAAAAAAAAAAAAAAAAAACACACACACACACAGTGAGAGGGACAATCTAAACGTACATTAACACACAAACACACACACACACACACAGACACAGAGGAAATATTATACTACACACAAGAGAAAATTATTGCATGCAAGAATATATCACTGACAAAAATATTCTTGCATACACAATACAATTCTATAACAAATTAGATTTTTCATTTTATTATTTTTTTTTGCATTTTATTATTGTTTTTTTTTTTTTTTTGCATTTTATTTAATTTTTTTTTTTTACACAATACAATTCTATAAACATATTTTAAATTATTTTTTATATTTTTTTGTATTGTTATTATTATTTTTTTGTTTTTTATTATTATTATTATTATTATTATTATTATTTTTTTTTTATTATTATTATTATTTTTTTTTTTTTTTTTTTTTTTTTTTAATATACTGTACAAAATATTAGTAGTTGGCAGTGCGGTAAATTGGTTTCCATATTTTCAAAACTTGCACGTGTTGTGGAAACATATATGAATAAAAATAATAAATGGGGAGAGAGAGAGAGAGAGAGAGAGAGAGAGAGAGACGAGAGAGAGAGAAGAGAGAGAGAGAGAGAGAGAGATAGATACACATACACACTCATTACTGCCTGTTGAGGTGAGAGAGAGAGAGAGAGAGAGAGAGAGAGAGAGAGAGAGAGAGAGAGAGAGAGATAGATAGACACACATTACTGCCTGCTGAGGTGAGAGAGAGAGAGAGAGAGAGAGATACACACACACAAACACACATTACTGCCTGTTGAGGTGAGAGAGAGAGAGAGAGAGAGAGAGAGAGAGAGAGAGAGAGAGAGAGAGAAATAGATAGACAGACAGACAGATAGAGAGAGAAATAGACAGATAAAGAAATAGAGACAGATAGATAAAGAAATAGATAGAGAGAGAAATAGATAAACAGATAGATAGATAGAGATTTACATTACCACTATTAATAAAAGTCTAAAGAGATATAATGAAGACTTATAATAATAATAATAATTTAATGAGAAACCTGAAATTCTAACTTCAAAAATACAAAATAAATACTGTTCATTTTTTCAGAATACAAAATACAGTATGTTACATAATTCACTGTATTTTATTTTATTTTTGTCAACTACAGCATTCTTTTAAGACCTTGTGATTGTGTAAAAAATATTGGAGGCTTCTGATTCCTCCTGACCATGCCATGAAACACACACACACTCACACTCACATATACACACACACACACACACACTCTCTCTCTCACTCTCTCTCACATGTACACACACTCACTCACATATACACACACACACACTCACTCACTCACTCTCTCTCTCTCTCTCACACACACACACACACACTCACTCACACTCACACACACACACACACTCACTCACACTCACACACACACACACACACACACATAGTCAGGAGGAATCAGAAGCCTCCAATATTTTTTACACGATCACAGGGTCCTTAAAGCCCGTGTCACACGAGAGATATTTTCCGGCATCTTTTGGTATTTTGGTACCAAATGATGCCCGTACTGGTGGCAAAAAGTGTGTGTGTAGTCACAGGGTGGATTGGTCTAGCAGCATCTTCCACTGGCATCTTCCCACAAACCAATACAATCACTGAGTCACTTTGTAGACCATTCATTGCAATACTTCCACAATAATGACCTCTCTTTTTATAAAACCTGTGTAACAATTCATGTGAGTCACTTTGTAGACCATTCATTGCAATACTTCCACAATAATGACCTCTCTTTTTATAAAACCTGCGTAAGAATTCATGTGATCAATATACTATGCACTCATACTAACAGTAATGTTTGGTTTGTGAGGCTTACAATCCGTTCTGACATATAATCTGAGCAGTGAGAATAATAATAAGGAAGGATTCTCTTGCCACCGGGCTCCTAACTTTAGCGACGTGTGATTGGCTGTCCAAACTTCTCATATCTCAGATGTTTTAATCTAGTATGCCTTAAATAAAGTATCTGACACGTTATTATGTTTTTAATGTAACAAATATTATTATATAATAGCCAAATGACAAGCAAAAACTGTTTATATTAGGGGAAAAAACTTGGTTTGTTCATTAGGCTACGGAGTTACTGTATCGTTCGAATCTATTCATTTTAGGTCAAGATACACCGTAAATATAAATGAAAGCAAAGTTAATACATGTTATTTTTTGTAATTTTGATTATTTTTTAACAAGATTCAATACAATTTGAAAATCTAAAGCCTGTAATAGCCTCACGAAGTAACTAAAGAAATTAAGGATAAGGACCAAGTCATAATAGCATCCCTGGACCAACCAACATTTGACATTTATCTCGATTTTAAACGAAATGTGAAGAGGTGAGGAGTCACTATGTACTGTGTGGTGTGGTGTGCTGCTCCAGTATGTAAAGAAAGATGTCAGTACTGGCGGCAACAACACCATCATGACCGTCTTCCCGTTTGATACCAAGCATCTTTTGCTACCAAAATACCAAAAGATGCCGGAAAAAGTGTCCGTGTGACATGGGCTTAATAAATTAATAATAAGGAGATATCGTATATATATACATACATAAATATACATATATGCAGAAAGCTCACTTTTCCGTGAGATATAATTGCAGAGTAACCACAGGAGAAACCAAAGGCAGAACAGTAAGTACTTTGGTATATTACATCTTCAGACAGAATGATACAGAGACATGTGATGGAGTATATATATATACAGTGGGAAAATGTGATAAATTATTAACTGAATTGGTGATGAAGCAGTTTCCACCAGACTAGGAATAAGGGTCAGGTGAGGTCAGGTGAGGTGTCCAAGTGTAGCTCCTCCCATTTTCCCACTGTATATAATTATATACTCCATCACATGTCTCTGTATCATTCTGTCTGAAGATGTAATATACCAAAGTACTTACTGTTCTGCCTTTGGTTTCTCCTGTGGTTACTCTGCACATATACATATATATACACAGCATACTTTTGGTACATTGGAGTGCCTTCATTCCTCCAAAGTATGTCAGGAAACAGAGATATTGTAATTGTTGTTGTTGTTGTTTGTTTGTTTGGTATACTTTGGAGGAATCAACATTTGTCACCAATAATAATAATAATCATAATAGAAACAAAAATACAAATATAACTAAAAATAATAGAAATAATAGAAATAAAATTAATAATAATAAACAAAAATATAAATAAAATTAATAATAGAAATAATAGTAATAGAAATAATAACAGAAATAATAATAATAATAAATAAAAATAGAAATAAAATTAATAATAATAGAAATAATAGTAATAATAATATAGAAAAAGAAAAGGAAATAATAGTAAAAAAAAAATGATAAGCGTAATAAAAATAACAATAATATAAGTAATTATTGTTTTGCATTCTAAATAATAAAATTAATTAAATATTGAATTGCATTTATCTATTCTATAACACTGGGTACATAATTATCTTCTTTTCTCAGTAAATGTTTTCTATAGTTGTATCAAAATATTTTCATTATTCACAAAAATTCTAAAAGTTTCTCTACTCGTACAAAATACCTTTCGTTTAAAAAAAAAAAATTTGTATTGGCATAAAATTGATTACATAGGTTTCAAAATGTTTATTATTATGTTTGTAATGTGTTGTAGGTACTAGGAATATGAAAAAAATAAATAATAATAATAATAATAATAATAAACAAAAAATAGATAATAATAATAATAATAGATAATAACAAGAATAATAATAAAAATAGATAATAATAGTGATAAAAAATAATGATAATACTGATAATAAAAAAAATAATAAAAATAGATAATAATAATAGTGATAAAAAATAATGACAATACTGATAATAAAAATAATAATAAAAATAGATAATAATAATAATGATAACAATAATAATAATACTGTAGTGATAATAATAATAATAATAATAATAATGATAACAATAATAATAATACTGTAGTGATAATAATAATAATAAAAATTGATAACAATAATAATGATAACAATAATAATAATACTGTAGTGATAATAATAATAATAATAAAAATAGATAACAATAATAATGATAACAATAATAATAATACTGTAGTGATAATAATAATAATAATAACAATAATAATAATACTGTAGTGATAATAAAAATAATAATAAAAATAGATAATAATAATAATAATAATAGTTTAGTAGCCTATATAATTATGTAGTTTGAAGGAATTAAAATACTCCAGTGTACCAAAAAAAGATATATATTATCCCCATAAACAAAATACAGTACATAACAAATAATTGGAACAAGAAGGTACTAAGGACTCATGTGTGTGTGTGTGATGTAGTCAGAAAATTGGAAATAAATTGGTCGTCCATGAAACACACACACACATATACACACAGAAACACACACACACACATATACACACAGAAACACAGAAACACACACACACACATATACACACAGAAACACACACACACACATATACACACAGAAACACACACACACACATATACACACAGAAACACACACACACACATATACACACAGAAACACACACACACACACACACACATATACACACAGAAACACACACACACACATATACACACAGAAACACACACACACACATATACACACAGAAACACACACACACACATATACACACAGAAACACACACACACACATATACACACAGAAACACACACACACACACATACACACAGAAACACACATATACACACAGAAACACACACACACACATATACACACAGAAACACACACACACACACATATACACACAGAAACACACACACACACATATACACACAGACACACACACACACACACATATACACACAGAAACACACACACACACATATACACACAGAAACACACACACACACATATACACACAGAAACACACACACACACATATACACACAGAAACACACACACACACACATACACACAGAAACACACACACACACATATACACACAGAAACACACACACACACATATACACACAGAAACACACACACACACATATACACACAGAAACACACACACACACATATACACACAGAAACACACACACACACACATATACACACAGAAACACACACACACACATATACACACAGAAACACACACACACACATATACACACAGAAACACACACACACACACACATATACACACAGAAACACACACACACACATATACACACAGAAACACACACACACACATATACACACAGAAACACACACACACACATATACACACAGAAACACACACACACACATATACACACAGAAACACACACACACACATATACACACAGAAACACACACACACACATATACACACAGAAACACACACACACACATATACACACAGAAACACACACACACACATATACACACAGAAACACACACACACACATATACACACAGAAACACACACACACACATATACACACAGAAACACACACACACACACATACACATACACACTTGTTAGTCTTGTTGTGGGTGTGTGTGTGTGTGTGTGTAGCAGTTGACCTGGGCCACGGTAACGGGCTAAAATACATACATACACACATACATATACATACATACATACACACACAGACTACATCACACACACAGGGTCTCTTAAGGTTAGTCCTTGGTTTGTATGCAAGAATATCCGTGGTGTTGGTGCATACGATGGTGGTGTGGTACCCATACAACAGTCCACTGTATTCACACACACCACACCATCGTATACACCATGGATGTCCTTGCATACAAACTACATGCAACAATTTACAAGCTGCTAAACTAAACAACACCGTCTAATTATTTTGTACCAACTAACTAACAAACAAACAAACTACAGACACCTATACAAAAACACACACACATACATACATACACAACTTCAAATATACACTAAACTAAATTATCCTTGACTCCATTTTGTTTAGTTTAGTTTATCACTTCAAAAATTTATATCACACACACAAATCCAAGCTTTTTTTTTTGTATAACCACACAAAAACCAAACTTTTCATTATTTTTATGGATTCAGACAAAACCTAACCTTTTTTTTTATATCACACAAATCCCAGCTTCTTTTTTTGTTATATGACACAAATCCAAGCTTCTTTTTTCTTTATATCACACAAATCCAAGCTTTGTTTTATATATTTCATACAAATCCAAGCTTTTTTCTTTATATGACACAAAATCCAAGCTTCTTTTGTCTTTATATCACACAAATCCAAGCTTCTTTTTTTATATATATCACACAATACCAAGCTTTTTTTTATATATATCACACAAATCCAAGCTTTTTTCTTTATGACACAAAATCCAAGCTTTTTTTTATATATATCACACAAATCCAAGCTTTTTTCTTTATGACACAAAATCCAAGCTTTTTTTTATATACATCACACAAAATCCAAGCTTATTTTATTGACGTTCATTATATATTAAAAAAATTTATGATGTATTTTATTTTTTTCACGCTTTGGGTAATTCCAAGTTTTATATTTTATTTGTTTGTTTGTTTCTTTGTTTGTTAATTAGGCCCGGAACACACGGAGGCTTTGTGGTCATCAAACAACAACAACAACACAAGTAAGATAAACAAAATAAATAACAACACACACACAAACACACAAACTAACTTCGTGGTTTAAGTGTGGTTTTGTGTTGTGTATGGTAAGCCAGCACCCCAATACTATAGTGTGGTAAGCCAGGACCCCAATACTGTACCATGTGTTGTGTATGGTAAGCCAGGACCCCAATACTATACAATGGTAAGCCAGGACCCCAATACTGTACCATGTGTTGTGTATGGTAAGCCAAGACCCCAATACTGTACCATGTGTTGTGTATGGTAAGCAACAACCCCAATACTATACTGTGTGTTAACCATTGGTAAGCCTGGACCCCAATATTATACTGTGGTAAGCCAGCACCCCAATACTATACAATGGTAAGCCAGGACCCCAACACTATACAATGGTAAGCCAGTACCCCAATACTATACAATGGTAAGCCAGGACCCCAACACTATACAATGGTAAGCCAGGACCCCAATACTATACCATGTGTTGTGTATGGTAAGCCTGGACCCCAACACTATACAATGGTAAGCCAGCACCCCAATACTATACTGTGGTAAGCCAGCACCCCAATACTATACTGTGTGTTAACCATTGGTAAGCCAGGACCCCAATATTATACTGTGGTAAGCCAGGACCCCAATACTATACCATGTGTTATGTATGGTAAGCCAGTACCCCAACACTATACTATGGTAAGCCAGGACCCCAATACTATACTATGGTAAGCCAGCACCCCAATACTATACCATGTGTTATGTATGGTAAGCCAGTACCCCAACACTATACTATGGTAAGCCAGGACCCCAATACTATACCCTGTGTTCCAGCCAATATTTATCACACAATTCCTTATCTTTTCATTTTCTCTGTAAATACATGTAACAAAATTCCATTGGTAATTTTTATAGCAGTTCAAAATCATATCACAAAATTCCATGTTTTGTTTTTTTCCATTGGTTCAAAATGATATCACAAAACTCCATGATTTGTTTTTTTTCATCGGTTCAAAATCATATCACAAAATTCCGTGTTTTATATTTCCATCTTTGCAAAATATCACAAAATTCCATGCTTTTTTTTTCCTTCAGTTCAAAATTATATCACATAATTCCGTATTTGTTTTTTTCCATCGGTTCAAAATCATATCACAAAATTCCGTGTTTTATATTTCCATCTTTGCAAAATATCACAAAATTCCATGATTTGTTTTTTTTCATCGGTTCAAAATCATATCACAAAATTCCGTGTTTTATATTTCCATCTTTGCAAAATAATGTCACAAAATTCCACCCTTATATTTTTCATAATTTCCAGTTGTGGTTACCAATACACAAAGTACATATGATTAATACTACTACTACTCCTACTACTACTACTACTACTACTACTCCTACTACTACTACTACTACTACTACTACTACTAATAATAATAAGGGTTGTGTAAATAATTCATATATTTTTCAGTATCCATCAATTGAGGTGTTGTATGCAAGAATACCCATGGTGGTGGTGGTGGTGTTGGTGGTGTATACGATGGCAGTGTTACCAATATGATGCATAACTGTGTAGTCGTACCGGTATTACACTATCACCAACAACAAAAAAGTATTACCAGAGAAAGAGTGAAAAAAGTGTACTATATTTTCATGAATATTATAATTAACAATAATTACTGAACACAATAAAAAAAATGGTTGATGTTAATATGAATAAAAATAAAAATACCTGCAATAAAATAAATATAAAAATTAAATATAAGAAATGAAAATACTGTACATAAAATAAATAATAATAATAATAATAATAATAATAAAAAAAGTATATTCTTGCATACTGACCATAGTGTAATTCCGTGTTGATATTCGTAGTGATAACCTTCTTATACTTTACTGTTCCCCGACATACTAATACACCCCATATATTCTTGCATACTGACCATAGTGTAAGTCAGTGTTGATATTCGTAGTGATACCCTACTACGACATACCAATACACCCCATATATTCTTGCATACTAACCGTAGTGTAAGTCAGTGTTGATATTCATAGTAATAACCTTCTTATACTTTACTGTTCCCTGACATACCAATACACCCCATACCATACCAGTGGTTCTCAACTCGTGGTTAATGTTGACTTTTCAGGTGGTCCGCGGGGCTCTGTTCCGACGGCGCCCGTGTGGGTACGTTTGTAAAATTTTTTAGGTTATTCGGTATAAAATTTTAACCCTCGATTGTTTTTGTGTGTTGAGTCAGAGGTAATCAATCATCTTATTATTATTGTATGTTTTTTGTATTATATATATATTGTAACTTGATGCCTAAAATAATTCTGTTCTTCGTATTTCTTTCACATTTTATTTAGAGACTGCGGCAATTATGTAACTTGAGAT
>JAWQEG010006383.1:25000-66630 GCA_033782935.1 Petrolisthes cinctipes
CTCTTCCACTCTGTTCCAACACTCCCTCCTTACTCCCTACTCTGTCCCTCATGTTACTCTCCTTTACATACTCTTCCACTCTGTTCCAACACTCCCTCCTTACTCCCTACTCTGTCCCTCATGTTACTCTCCTTTACATACTCTTCCACTCTGTTCCAACACTCCCTCCTTACTCCCTACTCTGTCCCTCATGTTACTCTCCTTTACATACTCTTCCACTCTGTTCCAACACTCCCTCCTTACTCCCTCATGTTTCTCTCCTTTACATACCCTTCCACTCTGTTCCAACACTCCCTCCTTACTCCCTCCTCTGTCCCTCATGTTACTCTCCTTTAAATACTTTGGCCCTTTCACTTCCATACTCACACTTCTACCCTTCATAATCCTCCCCAGTGATCCTATGACCTGCCTGCCCCTCACGGCTCTCTCCCTGATTTCTCCTTCCATACTTCCATGTTTACACAAAACTGTTCCCAGTTACTTGAATTCCCTCACCTCCTCCATCCTCTCACCCTCTAAAGTTATCTCACATTCAGTCCCAGTTGGTACAGGGTGTCGCAAAGTCAATTACTTCTGTTTTGGTCCTCTCAAATACCATCACCTTACTCTTACCAACATTCACCTTCAGTTTTCTTTGCTTACACACGGACTGAAACTCATCCACCACCCTCTGTAACTCCCTTTCACTCTCGGCCAGCAGCACAGTGTCATCCGTAAATAAGCTTGCAACCAAGATACTCCATTCAGCCTCAGTTTCGCACCCAGGCCCTCCACCTTTGCCTTCATCTCTCTCATACAACCATCCATAAAGATATTGAACAACCATGGTGACATGACACACCCCTGCCTCAAACCTACACTGATATCAAAGTTCTCACTCAAATTACCCTGGACTTTCACACAAGCTTTTGCCTCTCTATAGAAAGCCTCAATCCCCTCCAGCAAGCGTCCACCAACACCGTAAATCCTTAATACATCTGTCATAGCTCTCCTATCAACCCTATCGTATGCCTTCTCCAAGTCCATGAAGGCAGCATACAACTTCCTACCCTTCCCAATATATTTCTCCACTATTGATTTTATTGCAAAGATTTGGTCCACACATCCTCTACCCTTTCTGAACCCTCCCTGCTCCTCACTGACTTTATTCCCTGTTGTTGTTGTTCAAGTTCCACAAGGTGTCTGGCCGAACAGCCCCTAGCTCCTGAGGAAGGTCATGGCCTGAACCAGACTTTCCCACAGTGCCCTCAGAGAGTGTATGTTGTGTTGTTGGTGAGTGTGGTTGTGTGTGTTGCAGTCTTCAATAATGTGTTTAATAGAATGGGTATGTTGTGTTGTTGGTGAGTGTGGTTGTGTGTGTTGTAGTCTTCAATAATGTGTTTAATAGAATGGGAATGTTGTGTTGTCTCTCAGTAACTTATTTTATCTACAAAATTACAAACTATATTACAAAACAGAGTGTTCTACAAAATTACAAATATGTACAGTATATTACAAAACCAAGTGTGCTACAAAATTACAAAAAAAATAACAAAACAGAGTGTTCTACAAAATTACAGATTACAAAACCAAGTGTTCTACAAAAAAAAATAACAAAACCAAGTGTTCTACAAAATTACAAATAAATTACAAAACCAAGTGTTCTACAAAATTACAAATAAATTACAAAAGCAAGTGTTCTACAAAATTACAAATAAATTACAAAACCAAGTGTTCTACAGAATTACAAAATACAGTAATATTACAAAAACCCGAGTGTTCTACAAAATGACTTACAAATTAAATGAATTATTATATTATTAAGGGGGTGGGGGTGCGGGAGTAGGGGGACAGGCTTGGGGGGGGGGGGGGAGTTGGGGGGGGGGGAGTTAGGGGGGTGCTGGAGTAGGGGGACAGGCTTGGGGGGGGAGAGTTAGGGGGGTGCGGGAGTAGGGGGACAGGCTTGGGGGGGGGGGGAGTTAGGGGGGTGCGGGAGTAGGGGGACAGGCTTGGGGGGGGGGAGTTAGGGGGGGGGGGAGGAGTTAGGGGGGGGGGAGGAGTTAGGGGGGTGCGGGAGTAGGGGGACAAGCTTGGGGGGGGGAGTTAAGGGGGTGCGGGAGTAGGGGGACAGGCTTGGGGGGGGGGGGGGAGTTAGGGGTGTGTGCGGGAATAGGGGACAGGCGGCTTTCTACCCACCCCAAGCCTGTCCCCCTATTCCCGCACCCCCCAAACCCCCCCCCCCCCCACCACCACCACCAAGCCTGTCCCCCTATTCCCGCACCCCCCAAACACAGCCACCCCCCTTAAGTTGGTATGTACTGTACTTACTTCACTACATCTTTTGGGTGTTGTTATATCCTCTTTATTTTGGCACACCTACACTCTAATAATAAAGGGAAAATATTAGTATTATTATATTAGTAAAGTTATATTAGTGAAGATCTATATAGTAGTAAAGTTATATTAGTGAAGATCTATATAGTAGTAAAGTTATATTAGTAAGATGTATATAGTAGTAAAATTATATTAGTGAAGATGTATATATTAGTGAAGATGTATATATTAGTAAACTTATATTAGTGAAGATGTATATAGTAGTAAACTTATATTAGTGAAGATGTATATAGTAGTAAACTTATATTAGTGAAGATGTATATAGTAGTAAACTTATATTAGTGAAGATGTATATATTAGTAAACTTATATTAGTGAAGATGTATATAGTAGTAAAATTATATTAGTGAAGATGTATATAGTAGTAAAGTTATATTAGTGAAGATGTATATAGTAGTAAACTTATATTAGTGAAGATGTATATAGTAGTAAAGTTATATTAGTGAAGATGTATATAGTAGTAAACTTATATTAGTGAAGATGTATATAGTAGTAAAGTTATATTAGTAAAGATGTATATAGTAGTAAACTTATATTAGTGAAGATGTATATAGTAGTAAAGTTATATTAGTAAAGATGTATATAGTAGTAAACTTATATTAGTAAACTTATGTATGTTAGTGAGATGAAAGATATTATCATTATTATTATCATTATATTTTTTTCAACATAGAGTATAGTTAAGGGATTAGTATAGTGTTGATGGTAAATTTAGTGCAATTGATTCCTCCAACCTGCAACAACAACATCAACAACAACAACATCAATAACAACATCAACATCAATAACAACAACAACATCAATAACAACAACAACATCAACAACAATAACAACAACATCAATAACAACAACAACAACAACATCAATAACAACATCAATAACAACAACATCAATAACAACATCAACAACAACAACAACAACAACACCCTTCAGACCATACAGAATACAAAAGCCGTGAAGATAATTAGAGTCCTTACAGCTACCACACCTACAGACCACTTACACCATGATACCAAAGTCCTCAACATTATAAAGACCACCTTGATATGAAAGGCACACACACACTTACTGCTGCAGCTTCCACAAACACACACACACACACAAACACACACCATCCACTACACACACAAACACTTGCTGCTGCTGCCTCCACAAACACACACACACACACACACAAACACACACTGCAGCCTCCACAAACACACACACACCATCCACTACACACACACACACACCATCCACTACACACACACACACTGCAGCCTCCACACACACACACACACACACACTGCAGCCTCCACACACACACACACACACACTTGCTGCTGCAGCCTCCACAAACACACACCATCCACTACACTACATGACACAACACACACACACACACCATCCACTACACTACATGACACAACACACACACACACAAACACACACCATCCACTACACTACATGGTACAACACACACACACACACACACCATCCACTACACTACATGGCACAACACACACACACATACACACACACCATCCACTACACTACATGACACAACACACACACACACACACACCATCCACTACACTACATGACACAACACACACACACACACCATCCACTACACTACATGGCACAACACACACACACACACCATCCACTACACTACATGGTACAACACACACATACACACACACCATCCACTACACTACATGGCACAACACACACACACACACACACCATCCACTACACTACATGACACAACACACACACACACACCATCCACTACACTACATGGCACAACACACACACACACACCATCCACTACACTACATGGCACAACACCCACACATGCCAAGGAACATCAAAACAACACCCAGTACACAATACCATACACAAATACTATCATCTCTTACACCCTGCCCACCCCAAACCAATCTCCAGAAACACATCCATACTCCAATCACTCATCAATCCATCCAAACACTCAAAAACAACACACAGCTGCATGTATGACCTTCTGACATCCACCCATCTGAATCCTCCCTTCCCCGTGAGGACAGAGTCCACCTGGCCAGGCTGTGGTGTGGCCACCACCCGGCCCTATTGACATATCAGAAGAGGCTGGATGGAGCCATTGTGGATGTCTGTCCAGGATGCAACACAACACCTCATTCTATTAAACACATTATTGAAGACTACAACACACACAACCACACTCACCAACAACACAACATACACTCTCTGAGGGCACTGTGGCAAAGCCTGGTTCAGGCCATGGCCTTCCTCAGGAGCTCGGGGCTGTTCGGCCAGACAGCTTGAGGAACTTCAACAACAACAACATGCTCACACCATTATATCCATTAATCTGGTTGTGTTTAATGACATACTTTGGAGGAATCAAGGCACTCCAATGTACCAAAAGTATACTATCCCCTTAAATTACCCAAGAGAGAGATAAAAATATACAGAAAATATTAATAATAATATAAGCCTTAGTTAATCTAATAATAACAATACATAATAGATTAATATGTTAGTATTATAGCATTTCCCCAACATATGGTTAATTAAGGAACCCTGTGTGTTATGTAGTCAGAAAATTGGAGGTAAACGAGTCCTACAAACATTGCCACAAAACAAACACACACACTCACACTCACACACACACACACACACACACACACTCACACTCACACACACACACACACACACTCACACTCACACACACACACACACACACACACACTGACACACACACACACACACACTCACATATACACACACACACACTCACACACACACTCACACACACACACACACACACACACACACACACTCACACTCACACACACTCACATATACACACACACACACACACACCAATATGGAAGGCCGAGCTTGTTTCATGGCATAGTCAGGAGGAATCAGAAGCCTCCAATTCTCATACACAATCACACAAGGTCCTTAATTAATAGTAGTAATTAATATACAAAGCTAGTCATGCATAAATAATTGTTGAAATAATTAAAAGAGTGTAAGGAAGCAAGGGGGGATAGGGGGGGGGGGGGTGTAATGGGGAGTGGGCGGAGGGTGTAATGGGGAGTGGGGGCGGAGGGTGTAAGGGGGGATGGGGGGGGAGGGTGGAATGGGGAGTGTGGGGAGGGTGTAATGGGGGGGAGTGTGGGGAGGGTGTAATGGGGAGTGGGGGGGGGGAGGGTGTAATGGGGAGTGGGGGGGGGGAGGGTGTAATGGGGAGTGGGGGGAGGGTGTAATGGGGAGTGGGTGGGGGGGGTGTAATGGGGAGTGGGGGGGAGGGTGTAATTGGGAGTGGGGGGGAGGGTGTAATGGGGAGTGGGCGGAGGGTGTAATGGGGAGTGGGCAGAGGGTGTAATGGGGAGTGGGCAGAGGGTGTAATGGGGAGTGGGCAGAGGGTGTAATGGGGAGTGGGGGGGGAGGGTGTAATGGGGAGTCGGGGGGGGGAGGGTGTAATGGGGAGTCGGGGGGGGGAGGGTGTAACGGGGAGTCGGGGGAGGGAGGGTGTAATGGGGAGCGGGGCGGAGGGTGTAATGGGGAGGGGGCGGAGGGGGCAACCAATTTTCGAACAACTGTAACTTTAATTAATTTTCAAATACACCTCGGTCTGGTATAGAACGTCCAATAGGTGGATAAAAGACCTCGTTCTATGTGAAATGGTTCTATGTGATACACGAGTGTTCTACAAAATTACAAATAAATTACAAAAACCGAGTGTTCTACAAAATTACAAATAAATTACAAAAGCCGAGTGTTCTACAAAATTACAAAAGCCGAGTGTTCTACAAAATTACAAATAAATTACAAACGCCGAGTGTTCTACAAAATTACAAATAAATTACAATTGGTCCATCAATCACCAAAATTGTTCCTGAAATTAACATAAAATACTTTTCAAGGTTTTTCTTGCCTTAATCCTAGAGTACAGGGATGTATGTAAAATGCATATTACAATTCTTATTAAGGTTTTCGCAGGCGACTCATGTGACTGAGACCGTGAGACGAGTCGGTGGCATCCGTTGTGGTGGTGGAGGTGGTAGGGGGGGGGGATAGTGGTGGAGGTGGTAGGGTAGGGGGGGGGGAGGTAGTGTGTGATGGTGGTGGGGTAGGGGGGGGGGAGGTAGTGTGTGATGGTGGTGGTGGAGGTGGTAGGGGGGGGAGATAGTGTGTGATGGTGGTGGAGGTGGTAGGGGGGGGAGATAGTGTGTGATGGTGGTGGAGGTGGTAGGGGGTGGAGATAGTGTGTGATGGTGGTGGTGGTGGTGGTAGGGAGGGGGGAGTTAGTGTGTTATGGTGGTGGTAGGGGGGGAGGAGATAGTGTGTGATGGTGGTGGTGGTGGTGGTAGGGGGGGGGAGATAGTGTGTGATGGTGATGGTGGTGGTAGGGGGGGGGGGAGATAGTGTGTGATGGTGGTGGAGGTGGTAGGGGGGGGGGGCAGATAGCGTGTGATCATCGTTTGTTTTCTTTTATTAACCATACGCTGGTGTTTCCTTCTCCTTTCTCTTTCCGAGAAATAACTTCTTTATATCGAAGGATATGGCCTTCCGTTTTGTAAATGCACCACCTGGCATGACTGAGTGTTGAAGCTGGTGGTTAATAAACTGAGTGTTGAAGCTGGTGGTTAATAAACTCGTAATCACTAAAAACGACCGAGTCAAACACGAAATTTCCCTAACTTCAACTTTATAATTTCCCTTTATGCCTCAATAATTCCCTGTTTACTCTTGAACATTGACGGTCTTTTTGGTATTTCTTCTGGTAAGACTTTCCCTGTTTACTTTTGAACAATCTTTATATAATTTCCCCGTGTGGATTTCAAAAATCCCTAAAACAGAAAAATTTCCTTGCACCTGGCAACACTGGGTAGGGGGAAGGAGCGGCAACACACACACACACACACTGTACAGACGCCAGTGATATAATTTCCTGACACGTTCATTATGATTTCGCTCGTTTTGTATAAGAACTCCTCGGACACACACACACACACACACACACACACACACACACACACACACACACACACTGTACAGACACCAGTGATATCATTTCCTGACACGTTCATTATCATTTCGCTCGTTTTGTATAAGAACTCCTCGGATTTGCTTCACTTATTTTCGCCACCCGTTCTATATGGATGCAATCGTTTTATAAAATAATTTTAAGCTAATATTTTGGTCGCTCGTTCTATATGAGACCGAGGTGTATATGAACATCTGAAAGTTTAATTAATTTTCTAAGATTCTTTAATATATTTGTGTGTGCCATCAGTTATCTCAGCTTTGATGTTATAATGAAAGTACAAAACATGATTATAACCCAAAGCAAAACAAATTTAGTTTATCCATGTTTAACCCACATTATTAATTAAATTTCATGTTAATCTGTTATTTTTTCCTATGATTATAACCCAAAACAAAACAAATGTAGTTAATCTTTGTAAAACCCAAAACAAAACAAATGTAGTTTATCTTATTAAATTTCATGTTAATCTGTTATTTTTTCCTATGATTATAACCCAAAACAAAACAAATGTAGTTTATCTTATTAAATTTCATGTTAATCTGTTATTTTTTCCTATGATTATAACCCAAAACAAAACAAATGTAGTTTATCTTATTAAATTTCATGTTAAACTGTTATTTTCCTATGATTATAACCCAAAGGAAAAAAAAAAATGTAGTTAATCCATGTTTGACCCACATTATCAGATTTCACGTTCCTCTGTGTTGTTTCCTCATTCATTGGTTCTCGCTCCGACTCCTGTTCTGGTTGACACTTCTTCCCCTATAAAACAAGCCCAAGTTAACAGTGACGTCATATAGCACCCGAAGACGTTATTATGACTGATGGATTGATATTAGGTGCCGTAACAGTGACGTCATATAGTGCCGGAAGACGTTATTATGACTGATGGATTGATTGATATTAGGTGCCGTAACAGTGACGTCATATAGCACCAGAAGACGTTATTATGACTGATGGATTGATATTAGGTGCCGTAACAGTGACGTCATATAGCACCCGAAGACGTTATTATGACTGATGGATTGATATTAGGTGCCGTAACAGTGACGTCATATAGCACCCGAAGACGTTATTATGACTGATGGATTGATATTAGGTGCCGTAACAGTGACGTCATATAGTGCCGGAAGAGGTTATAATTGATGGAAATGATTGATATTCGGTGCCGTAACAGTGACGTCATATAGTGCCAGAAGAGGTTATGGTGAGGGAAACGCATCATGGAGAGTTAGGCGTTATGGAAAGGAAGGACAGGGAGAACGTATAAAGGAAAGGAAGGACAGGGAGAATGTATAAAGGAAAGGAAGGACAGGGACAGGGAGAATGTATAAAGGAAAGGAAGGACAGGGAGAATGTATAAAGGAAAGGAAGGACAGGGAGAATGTATAAAGGAAAGGAAGGACAGGGAGAATGTATAAAGGAAAGGAAGGACAGGGACAGGGAGAATGTATAAAGGAAAGGAAGGACAGGGAGAATGTATAAAGGAAAGGAAGGACAGGGAGAATGTATAAAGGAAAGGAAGGACAGGGAGAATGTATAAAGGAAAGGAAGGACAGGGAGAACGTATAAAGGAAAGGAAGGACAGGGAGAACGTATAAAGGAAAGGAAGGACAGGGACAGGGAGAATGTATAAAGGAAAGGAAGGACAGGGACAGGGAGAATGTATAAAGGAAAGGAAGGACAGGGACAGGGAGAATGTATAAAGGAAAGGAAGGACAGGGACAGGGAGAATGTATAAAGGAAAGGAAGGACAGGGAGAACGTATAAAGGAAAGGAAGGACAGGGAGAATGTATAAAGGAAAGGAAGGACAGGGAGAATGTATAAAGGAAAGGAAGGACAGGGAGAATGTATAAAGGAAAGGAAGGACAGGGAGAATGTATAAAGGAAAGGAAGGACAGGGAGAATGTATAAAGGAAAGGAAGGACAGGGACAGGGAGAATGTATAAAGGAAAGGAAGGACAGGGAGAACGTATAAAGGAAAGGAAGGACAGGGATTAGATAAGAGAGAGGTTAGCCAGCAAGCACGAAGGAAAAATAATGCATGAAAATAGCACTTATGAGTTAAATTGGAAGCTGGGGGAAGCAATGAGGTTATGTTATTATTATTAGTAGTAATATTATTAGTATTATCATGCTAAGAGTGACGAATTAGAAGGCTTTGGTTGGCTTCACACGAGTTTTTTTTTTTTGCCAAATATTCGCATCGTCGCTCTTTATTTTTCGCACAAGCGGTGACTTACGCGGGGTATCTTTGAAGGCGTCACGTTAGGGTGGTTCTTCAGTTGCTTGCGCTGGTAAGGAAGGATGTGCTTCAGAGAGTTGTCTGTGTGTTCTTAATGGACAAGGTATTAAATAAAAAGAAAAGACGGCGCATAAAAAAAAAAAAAAAAAAAAAAAAAAAAAAACACACACACACACACACACACACAATAACTATGACAATATCTACAATAACAATAACTATGACAATATCTACAATAACAATAACTATGACAATATCTACAATAATAACAATAACTATGACAATATCTACAATAATAATAACAATAACTATGACAATATCTACAATAACAATAATAGCAATAACAACAATAACAAAAGCAACAATAACAACATTAAAAACAACAATGATAACAATAAAAATATAATTATCAATATTACTGTTAATATTAAAATTGTATACTAAAAAAAGTATATACCCATTTGTGTAAAGTACCCGTTTGTGTAAAGTACCCGTTTGTGTAAAGTACCCGTTTGTGTAAAGTACCCGTTTGTGTAAAGTACCCGTTTGTGTAAAGTACCCGTTTGTGTAAAGTACCCGTTTGTGTAAAGTACCCGTTTGTGTAAAGTACCCGTTTGTGTAAAGTACCCGTTTGTGTAAAGTACCCGTTTGTGTAAAGTACCCGTTTGTGTAAAGTACCCGTTTGTGTAAAGTACCCGTTTGTGCAAGGTACCCGTTTGTGTAAAGTACCCGTTTTTTGTAAAGTACCCGTTTGTGTAAAGTACCCGTTTGTGTGAATTTTTGTTTTATTCTAGACCGCTTGTCACGTGGCGGTTAACATCATCACGCGGACAGAATCTGAACGGGCCCATTTAACTTAAGGGGGTGCGGGAGTAGGGGGGCAGGCTTGGTGGGGGTGGTTTAGGGGGGTGCAGGAGTAGGGGACAGGCTTGGTGGGGGTGGTTTAGGGGGGTGCAGGAGTAGGGGGACAGGCTTGGGGGGGGGGTTGCGGGAGTAGGGGGACAGGCTTAGGGGGGGGGGGGGGGTTTGGAGGTTGCGGGAATAGGGGGACAGGCTTGGGTTGGGTAGAAAGCCTGTCCCCTATTCCCGCACCCCCATAACTCCCCCCCCACCAAGCCTGTCCCCTACTCCCGCACCCTCCCAAAGCCTGTCCCCCAATTCCCGCACCCCCTTAATTAATTTCTAAACGACGCGGAAAAAATTTGCTCAGTTGAAATCGCTCGTGTGAAGCCAGCCTTAAGGCGCGGTCACACGAGCCAATTTTTAGTCAATTATTCACCTGCAATTTTATTATTCACCTGCAATTTTAACTGTGTCTGGTCACACGAGCTGATCGAGATTTGAGCATATTTCGGAAATTCGGTGGTTGGTTTTGTGGTTCGGCTCATCTCCGGCAAACTACAAATATTTTTTTTTTCTGAATATATATATAGTATATATAAAAAATCTATTCCAACGATTGGTGCATCTGGTTCGTAGCGGGTTTTTGTTTCTGTGTCCGTGATTGGTTGATTTGATGATAATGCTCGTTCAAGGGTTCCTAAAGAGACGTGTCCAAACTTCTTATATCTCAGATGTTTTGATCTATTTTGCCTTAAATAAAATATCTGACACGTTATTATGTTTTTAATATAACAAATATTATTATATAATTGCCAAATGACAAGGGAAAACTGTGTATAGTAGGGAAATAAGGCTGGTTGTTCATTAGGCTCGGAGGTGCTGTATCGTTCGAATACATTCATTTTAGGTCAAGATTCACCGTAAATATAAATTAAGCAAAGTTAAACATGTTATTTTTTTGTAATTTTGATTATTTTTTAATAAGATTTAATATAATTTGCAAATCTAAAGCCTGCAATAGCCTCAGGGAAGTAACTAAAGAAGTTAAGGATAACAACCAAGTCAGAGCTACGACGGAAGAACGAACACAGTGTTGGCGGGAAGACCAACACCACCTCTCTCCCCCGTCGGCTAGCATAGTACCTTCTAACTTTTTACTCTATTCAGGTAAGTTTCTTTATTTGTACTGTAGGTGTGTCACTGTGTTGTAACAAAGAGGTCTCAGAGGTCCGTGTTCACAGTACTTTGTTGTTATTTGTTATAACAGTAACGACGACAACAATACAGCAGTAGGATCTGAGTGGGTAAATATGTCACTGTGTTGTAACAAAGAGGTATCAGAGGTCCGTGTTCACAGTACTTTGTTGTTATTTGTCATAACAATAACAACAACAACAATACAGCAGTAGGATCTGAGGGGAGTGAGGGGGTAAATATGTCGTCGTCGTTAATGAACTGTATTTGTTTTCCACAGCCATTTTCTGCTGCATCCTTTTGGTCCATTTTTGTCATTTCAACAGCACACATTTATTTTAATATAATTTTCTAGGCTTAATAACATTACAGATGGATCATCAGTGGCCATATTTGTTCTCGATATCGTCAACACAAGACGAGCAGGATCGTGTCGTGAAAATTGCCGAAATCTCGTCAATTTCAGCCAAGATTTAACCGAGTTGATATTGCAGGTGAAAAATTGACGAAAAAATTACTCGTGTGACCGCGCCTTTATTAGTGAGCCCTCCAAACCATACCACGAAACACAACACACATACACGAGTAAAGGAACTGTTTTGTGGCACAGTTTGGAAGACTCGGTAGGAATGTAAGCAACAATATCCTAACACATACTACCATATTCTAACTCATACTACCATATTCTAACTCATACTACCATATTCTAACTCATACTACCATATTCTAACTCATACTACCATATTCTAACACATACTACCATATTCTAACACATACTACCATACTCTAACACATACTACCATATTCTAACACATACTACCATACTCTAACACATACTACCATATTCTAACACATACTACCATGCTACTAACACATACTACCATACTCTAACACATACTACCATACTCTAACACACACTACCATATTCTAACACATACTACCATACTCTAACACACACTACCATATCCTAACACATACTACCATACTCTAACACATACTACCATATCCTAACACATACTACCATATCCAAACTCATACTACCATACTCTAACACATACTACCATACTCTAACACACACTACCATACTTTAACACATACTACCATATTCTAACACATACTACCATACTTTAACACATACTACCATATTCTAACACATACTACCATACTCTAACACATACTACCATACTCTAACACATACTACCATACTCTAACACATACTACCATACTCTAACTCATACTACCATACTCTAACACATACTACCATACTCTAACACATACTAACATACTCTAACACATACTACCATACTCTAACTCATACTACCATACTCTAACACATACTACCATATTCTAACACATACTACCATACTTTAACACATTCTACCATACTCTAACACATACTAACATATTTTAACTCATACTACCATGCTACTAACACATACTACCATACTCTAACTCATACTACCATATTCTAACACACACTACCATATTCTAACTCATACTACCATTACCTTATACAAGAAAGTTCCGACGTAGGCCAGCAGTAGGAGGGAGAGAACGATAAAGAAGGCCAGGAAAACACTGACAACGATGAGTGCTGTGTTGGACGACTCTAGGCCCGGAGTGTCATCTGCGGACCAAAAAAAATATATATCATTAACTAAAATAGAAAATATGCCGTAAATAATATAAATAAAATAAATAAAATAAATATACTGTATATATATATATATATATATATATAGAGAGAGAGAGAGAGAGAGAGAGAGAGAGAGAGAGAGAAAGAAACAGAGACAGAGACAGAGAGAGAGAGAGAGAGAGAGACACAGAGACACAGATAGAAACAGAGAGACACACAGATAGAAACAGAGAGACACACAGACAGACGCAGACAGGACAGGACAGACATAGAGAGACAGAAACAGAGAGAGAGAAAAAAAATGAGAGAAAATGCCGTACCCGGATCAGGACATGTTCCAGCACACTGCACATAAACAAGTGAGGCGGTGACGTCAGATTCCAGTTGTTTGATGAAGACACTCTCATAGTCCTCGGTAAGGCTGACTGTCACTGCATTCTTACCATCCAACTCCATCTGACAAACAAACAAAAAGTATTAGAATTATTATTATTATTATTAGTATTAGTATTTTTATTATTATTATTATTAGTATTAGTATTTTTATTATTATTATTATTAGTATTAGTATTTTTATTATTATTATTATTAGTATTATTATTTTTATTATTATTATTATTAGTATTAGTATTTTTATTATTATTATTATTAGTATTATTATTTTTATTATTATTATTATTAGTATTAGTATTTTTATTATTATTATTATTTTTATTATTATTTTTATTATTATTATTATTAGTATTATTATTTCTATTATTATTCTTATTATTACCATCCAACTCCATCTGACAAACAAACAAAAAGTATTGGAATTATTATTATTATTATTAGTATTATTATTTTTATTATTATTATTAGTAGTAGTATTATTTTTATTAGTATTTTTATTATTATTATTATTAGTATTATTATTTTTATTATTATTATTATTATTATTACCATCCAACTCCATCTGACAAACAAACAAAAAGTATTATTATTATTATTATTATTATTATTATTAGTATTAGTATTTTTATTATTATTATTATTAGTATTATTATTTTTATTATTATTATTATTAGTATTATTATTTTTATTATTATTATTATTAGTATTACCATCCAACTCCATCTGACAAACAAACAAAAAGTATTAGAATTATTATTATTATTATTATTATTATCACTGATAGCAAACTCACCCCAAAACCAGGTATGTAAGCAAAAATAGTACAGATAGATTATACTATTTATGGGATATAATTGACCTATGATAGGATGAAGTAAAGGGTTTGGTAATATCATTAATATAATTAACAAACAACATAAGATACAACAACACTTAGTATACAAGACCAAGTCCTTGTGATTACCAATGGTTACCGTTAATGAGTCACTTGAATCACTACCCTAGTCATGGGTACATTACTAAAGATACCAAAACTAGGCTAAGGTATATGGATGTAGTATAATATAAGTGCACACATAAAGTAAGATACTGATTAAAGTAAGCCTAAGCTAGGTATAAGGAAACAGTATATATGAAGTATGCACTCAGATAAGATACTGATCAATGAAAAGAGAAATCACTAAAGATACTTAAGTATACAGGAACACAACAAAAGATACTTAAGTATGCAGGAACACAGCAAGTAACAAGCAGACACCCTACTAGCAGCAGTAATATCCACAGTGTTTCACAAAGGTCTAGTGTTGATGAAGGGTGAGGAGTGACTGACTCTCATGTAAAATTCTCCAGTTTAAGAAAACTCCTACTGGTCAGGGATTGGCTGTACAAGAGCCGAGGTTGGCTGGGAATAGCTAGGAAGGGAACTTCGTTATAAGTGCCCTAAATGTAATGTGTGAAACCCATGTTACCTCAGCTTAGCATCCAAATACTTAAAGTAACCACACCACTGTGGTTAATCAAAAGAAAGTTTAATAATAAATTATATACATATAATGCAAATAGTGAAGTGTTCCAAAACTAGCTCTGATCTAATAGGTTCACAAATAATCTTCCAACTGGCTGGCAAGTGAAACATATGAAATACCCCAAATCTAAGACATGACAATATACAAAGATAACCCTAACACATAATTATATGACAATTATTATTATTATTATCATCCAACTCCATCTGGCATAGGAAATAGGGGACAGGCTTTCTGCCCCCCCCCCCAAGCCTGTCCCCCTATTCCCGCACCCCCCAAACCCCCCCCACCAAGCCTGTCCCCTACTCCCGCACCCCCCAAACCCCCCCCCCCCCAAGCCTGTCCCCCTACTCCAGCACCCCCCAAACCCCTCCCAAGCTTGTCCCCTACTCCCACACCCCCTTAAACCCCCCCCCCAAGCCTGTCCCCCTATTCCTGCACCCCCCCCCCAAGCCTGTCCCCCTATTCCTGCACCCCCCCCCCCGAGCCTGTCCCCCTACTCCTTACCTTAACCTACATTATATATAACTCACCTCCATCTTCTTGTCATCGGGGAAAGCGAGTCGAAGTTTGAGGAGTTTCTCGTCGACGGGAGAGCACGGGCCCTCACTAACCTTCCTCACCACTGCCTCACCATTCACCTTACACACCACCCATTCCTCACTAGCAATATTCATGGTGATGTTGTGTTTAGCGTCCACCGAGGGGTACAGAAGGATCTCCTCCTCCGTGTGTCCGGTGCGAGGCAGTTGGTGGTAGAAGTTGTAGTCCGTCACAAAGTTTGGTGTCGCTGGAAACATTAACAATTACCATAAAGAAGTTCGCTAGAAACAAAACAATTACCTTAAAGATCATATATTATAGTTTTTTTATTAGCATTGTACAAATTATAGATAATTATTTTTACCTTTTAGTGTCGTAAAAAAATAAAGATATTCATATTTACCTTTTAGGGTCGTGTAATAATAAAGATATTCATATTTACATTTTGGTGTCGTTAAAAATAAAGGTATTTATTTCTACCTTTTAGTGTTGTAAAAAATAAAGATACTCATATTTACATATTAGTGTTGTTAAAAATAGAGATAATTATTTTTCATTTTTGTGTTGTGAAAAATAAATATAATTATTATTATTATTATCATTATCATTCTGGACTCACCTTTTGCACAATATGTGTAGAAAAATCCGCCATCAAGTGTAATCTGAGACCTCACCATAGATGCATCATTCACATTATCATTATCATCGACATCACCGAGGTTGGCGTCATCATCCATGGGTATAAACTCGGACGCGGTGGCAAGGTTGAGTCGGCCGTTGGTCCACTTGCCGAACTGCAGTTGGTTGAGGTTGATGGTCTGTGTGTTGCCGCCCCTGTACTTGACACTGATGCTGGGGTTGATGCCTCTGCTGGAGTGTGCGACGTGTATGGGAATGCTCGTGGCGAACGTCTCAAACATAAGCTTTTGGTACACGATGCAATCTGAAATGAAACGGAAAAATTGTACTCTGAAATGGATGGAAAAATTGTACTCTGAAAAGGACAGAAAAATTGTACTCTGAATTGGATGGAAAAATTGTACTCAGAAAAGGACAGAAAAATTGTACTCTGAAATGGAGGGAAAAATTGTACTCAGAAAAGGACAGAAAAATTGTACTCTGAAATGGAGGGAAAAATTGTACTCTGAAAAGGACAGAAAAATTGTACTCTGAATTGGATGGAAAAATTGTACTCTGAATTGGACAGAAAAATTGTACTCTGAAATGGATGGAAAAATTGTACTCTGAAAAGGACAGAAAAATTGTACTCTGAAATGGAGGGAAAAATTGTACTCTGAAATAGGTTAAAAAATATTGTACTCTGAAAAGGATATAGAAAAATTGTACTCTGAAATGGATATATAAATAATGCACTCTCAAATGGGTTAAAAAATATTGTATGTACTCTGAAAAGGATATAGAAAATTTGTACTCTGAAATGGATGGAAAAATTGTACCTTAAACACTCTAACTTGGGAATTTTTTTTACATGTTTTAGTGAATAACTGTGTTAATAATGGTGCAATAAAAAAAAATTAAGTACGCAAAATTCGTGCTTTTTTTTTTTTTTTTTTTTTTTCAATTTCCAAGTGTCCGAAGATGTCCGAAGTTAGGCAGAAATTTGCTAACTTGGGACAGCTCTTGCCAACTTTGGACAGGGTTGTATTTTCCTTTTAAACATGAGAATGGTTAACAGCATCCACCTCTGGACACGCTGCATGAACTTCAGACACCTCAGGAGTTTTTAAAAAATGTAAAAAAAATATGCCGCATTTCTGGCTCGAGTTATACAAATATAAAGAGATATACAAAAATAGCTTCTTTTTTAAGCACATAAATTTGAGATCACAATAAGTTGCATCATATCACATTGTAGTGAGGTTTTCTTGGCATAGATCTAACTAAGAACTATTCAAAAACTTTTCTAGCCGAAAGAAAAACAAAAAAACGCATTGCGTATACACAAAACCCGAAGAAGAAGTGACTTAAAAAAAACAAAAAAACCTTCCTCTAAGGGTGTAAGAGACACATTTATACTGACATATGTACACATGTACTTACACATGTTTGATGCCAACTTGGTTGCTACCTTAAATATTAATTAATAAATACGTAACTAACACTTGTAAAATAAAGGCTACTGGTTTTATGATTAATAAATAAACTAATATGTAGGATAATAATAAACATACTAATCCTGTATCTTTAGTTAAATTTAGATCATAATTGTATGGCCAGTGAATAAAGGGTATCACTCACATATGGTGACAACGCAACAAGCCATGGAACAGAAAGGGTTGAAGCGACAGATTCTCCCTTCCACTCGTACGGGACACGTATTTCAGACGTACTCCCAATTTTTGGCACTAATCTAACAGATTATATTTTGGACTAATAAACACAAAAACCCAAGTTGTGTTTATGTTGCATCCACTATTGACACTAAGTATAAACCACTGTTTACCCGTTATCAGATCCTACAACTCCGAGGATACTCTACAAACAACTTAATTACAACTCCAACAACGTGAGTAACACAACAAACTAAATAACCTACAAACAAACAGTTACATAAATGGTGGCAGCTTGGTGAGATAACTAAACAGTAAAAGAAACATTGTGTTCAACAAACAACAAGTGTTACACATAAATATACCATGTACAATAGTGGTTAAAATAGTGATAAAACCAGTGCTAATCACCTCTACAATCAATAAAGGTGAAAAAAAATTCCGTTAATTATCTTCAAATTCACTCCAAAAACCTCATCTTCACAACCTACAACTTCCAGACAAATGACAAGTAAAGTAGGAGTGAGAGAGTAGTGAAAGTGAACCCTAGACATAACCGCTGAGCTAAGGTGAAAATTGTCCTAATCACTTAACAGTAGTATGTAAACAACAAGGACAAAGAAGGCTGCCTGGACTCACACCATAACATCAGCCTAGTGACTCCACCCACAACTAGTGACGACATTGAGGGTGGGGCCGTGACGTCAGACTAGTGACTCCACCCACAACTTGTGACGTCACCAACACACACACGCACTCCCTCACCAAGGTTAAGCATAGCAGAGCGTGAAGGGGACAACCCAAGCCACCAACTGACTTAAAGGTTGTTCACTCACTTCTCTACAAGCGTCAATCTTCAGTCATCAGCGACTTCACGACTACAGCTTCAACAAAGAACTTCAACTTCAGTGACTTCATGACTTCAAAGAACTTCAATAACACCTTAGACAGGTAGATTCAAGCACAGTATTTAACACATACAGTAAAACTCAGAATTTAAAGAAGACACACTCTTCACACTAAGGTACAACATTGAGCAGTATTGGTAAAAATTAATAATATTAAGTGAGAATCTTCCAATTACTCTTTGTATACTAACCCATATGTAATTAACTATATGTGTTAACATAACTAACAACTAACAAAAGAAAGAGAGAGAGAAAGAAAAAAGAAAGATAGAGAGAGAATGTATATAGCAGAATATGAATGAAGTGTTGCAACGTATGTGCGTGTCCTTACCATCCGTTACAAGGGTGCCGGTGCCGGTGCCAGTTGTCGGTTGCAATATCAACATGGATATCAACATCAACATCATTGCAATCTTCACCATCCTCAATCCGGTTATTGAAGACATGTTTTTACTGGGTCACTGGCAACACTGCAAAGGAAGGAGAGCTGTGAATATAGTTTAAATTATTATAGTACATACATTGGAGTAATTTGATTCCTCCAAAAATTTATATAGTTTAAATTATTATAATACATTGGAGTAATTTGATTCCTCCAAAAATTATATAGTTTAAATTATTATAGTACATATATTGGAGTAATTTGATTCCTCCAAAAATTTATATAGTTTAAATTTTTTTTAATACATTGGAGTAATTTGATTCCTCCAAAAAGAATGTCAGGAAACAACACCAGATGAATTAATATAATGGTGATCTGTTGTTGTTGTTGTTGTTGCCTGGAATAGGACAAATTACCGGGACCTAACCAGGACAAATTACCAGGACTCAACCAGGACAAATTACCAAGACAAATAACTGGAACCTAACCAGGACAAATAACCGGAACCTAACCACGACAAATAACCGGAACCTAACCAGGACAAATAACCGGAACCTAACCACGACAAATAACCGGAACCTAACCACGACAAATAACCGGAACCTAACCACGACAAATAACCGGAACCTAACCAGGACAAATAACCGGGACCTAACCACGACAAATAACCGGAACCTAACCACGACAAATAACCGGAACCTAACCACGACAAATAACCGGAACCTAACCAGGACAAATAACCGGGACCTAACCACGACAAATAACCGGAACCTAACCACGACAAATTACCGGGACCTAACCAGTACAAATTACAGGGACCTAACCAGTACAAATTACCGGGACCTAACCAGTACAAATTACAGGGACCTAACCAGTACAAATTACCGGGACCTAACCAGTACAAATTACAGGGACCTAACCAGTACAAATTACCAGGACAATACTGCTACAGAACAGCAATAGAGTAAATAATATTATATACCATAATTATTGGGCCTATATTTAATTTGATATAGATCCTTTACACTAAATATATGTATATATCTTACTATTACCTTGATTATTTCGACAATAACAATAACTTTTCCAATCTATCTTATTAAGCATTTGTTGTTACAAGATCGGGTAAATATTGAATGAATTACCGTTATTGCGTACGGTTTTTCTACCTTCATTACCCACTTAAATAGACCATTCTAAGACTATTTTCTTCTATGGTTTTTCTTCCTCAAATGCCCCATTTCCAAGATAGGGCATATTCAAATGGGGCATTTTGATATTAGCCTGACCTTACCTTACCTGACCTAACCTGACCTAGACCGCATCAGACTACCGGGACCTAACCTGGGCAAACTACCGGGACCTAACCTGGGCAAACTACTGGGAAATAATCGTGATAAAGTACAATAAATGACAGGGGTAAAATACTAGGACCCAGCCGGATCTGGCAACACTGCTGCAGTAAGGTCCACTTCTGTACTAATACCATAACTTTTCCAATCTATCTTATTAAGCATTTGTTGTTACAGAATCGTTTTATTTATCTTTTTTTTTTTTTTTTAATCATACTGGGAAGAAAATGTCATTAAGAGGAAATAAGTTAACACCAAATATATATATTTTTTTTTAAATATGTAAATAGTTACTGAATCGTTTTATATTTTGCTTACTCATACTGGGAAGGAAATGTGAATAAGAGGAATGTAAATAGTTACTGAATCGTTTTATATTTTGCTTACTCGTACTGGGGAGGAAATGTGAGTCAGAGGAAATACCAAGTGTGACAAAGGGGAGTATTCAAGAACATCCATGGTGTATACGATGACGTGGTATTGGTACGATGGCTATGTAGTGTGTGTGTATGGTGTCATCGTAACAGCACCACACCATCGTACACACCATCAATGTTTTAGAATAATAAAGAGAAGCCTTAGTAATGGTAAAGTTAGGTATGGCGTCCACTCATATCAGCTTTAAATTTAAAAACCCCAGGCATAACGGTATTATTTTAAAAGGGAAAAACAGTTATGTCGGGTAAAATTCAAACTTCATTTTACCCGTCACTCTAGATTTAAATATTTGAAAATCCCCTCCTCCCACCCCACAACTCACCTTCCAGTCAGTATTTCCGGTATACCGTATTTCCTATTAGTGCTTGCTTGGTAACCTGACTTTCCTGTGTGTTTGTACGTGTGTGCGTGTGTATATGCGCATGTGTGACTCAAAAGTCTCACAGGGGCGTAGCCACAGAGCTATACACCTGGATAGAGCGATCGACCCTGTGTTATGAGATAGGGGAGGAGTGTCGCCAGCCAGCCTGCTCGCCGGCCATTTTGAAATGCCCTTTGGCGTGCGCTTTGAACTCCCGTACGTACTTGTATATTATGTTTCTATCCACAGTTATTGACATTTCCCTGATTTGTAAAGCATTGTATCTTTTTATTTAATTATGCAGGTTTTGTTAAATCAATTAACAGAGCTATACGTTGTATATAATTATATATTATAAGAAGGTGACTATGGATGAGAGCCAACGATAGTTTTGTTTATCTAACTCATTTCACCTATTAACCGAAATGTATTTATATTTAATCAGCCATTCACTGATATATCGGTTAAAGAAATACTTATTCATATATTGTGAGTCACTATAATGTAGTTAATATACCATATCATCAATAAAAGACCGAATAAATGAAATAATATCTTACCCTGGCATAAGCTACCAGGGCTGGCGGGTTGAGGGGAAGGGCAAGCATCATGGCCGCCAACCCACTTCCGGTGGTGACACGCCAGGGGGGGTTGCGCGCTCTATCAGCCGTTTTCTTAGACGCTCGGACCACCCACCCGAGCGAGGTTTGGTTTTCTCAGTGGTGTTTCTGAGGCCGTCCGAGCCCTCTTCCCGACCACATTATTGGAACACTCGGGCACCCGGGCTCGGGAACTATACCCCTCCCAGTGCTCGCCCGAGTCGGGCAGCCTGCACTATAAATAATCTCTATTCCATAATAAAGCATATTCTTTCCTCTTAAATCTGTCAGAAAAGTACCAATAAATTTTATTTACATGATATAATGCATGTAATTAGTATATTTTTGGATATACCTAAGCATTTACAAGAAGTTTGTGGTACCCTCACTAATTATAGCCAACAACAACATTCATCAGCCAGCACCTCCTGTCAACCAAATTCCAGTTGAATTCCTGCATCATCAGTTGAAAAACAATGGTAATTACTTACTAATTTCTATATATTCCATTCATGAGATGATGAGAGTACAATATTAAGTTAACAGTTAAGGATACATTAAGTGATTTATTTATTTATGGTTATTGTGTACTGTAATCTTACTGTAACTTAAGGTATAAATACACATTTTCAGGACGTCCAACACGAGATCTTTGTTGGAATATTGGATGAGTTTGATGAGGAGGAGTTGCAGTCAAGATGGTTACCCCCAATTGTACCATGGCATACCTAACGTTAACTTAGCTGAACACGAATTTATTCAGAGATTCAGATTGTCCAAGGATGCTGTGAGTGACTTTCTTTAGGAAATCAGACCTCGTTTGTAAAGAGTTGCTAATGGTAGAGGTAAGTTAAGGGTAAACATATAGTTTAGCCACAGAACAGAACTACAATTTCCCTTATAAGGAAAAACAACAATCTATGAAGAGCTTCAGATTTTCATACATATTTGTTCTATTCATTTTTATCTATAATATGGAGTGGAAATCACTTGTGTACATAATGAAAAATTGCCAAATTATTGTAATTATTCCAACCTGACCTGACCTAACCTAAGCTGAAAATATGAATAGAACAACAAAAACTATGTATGAAAATCTCTCTCTCTATATATATATATAAAAAGAGCAAGAAATACATACCGGTACAGAGTATTCTCAGATATTTTGCTAAACCATAGCATACATTTACCAAGTTAAGATATTGTTTACTTTTTAATTTTCAGTACATTTTGTCTGCAGTGCTACTCAGTTTATGATATGTTTCTTTATTGTGCGTCCATTTCATAATCAACATTTAAGTAACTAATTTTTTCTTCCATTGTCTTATAGGATGTAGTGTACCACAGTATCTTCAGCTTCTTGCTGCACTGAGATACATGGCAACTGGAAACTTCCATATATCAATGGGGGATTGCCTGGAGATGTCCACAGCATCGGTAAAGAGGATAGCAACTGCTATTGCTCATCTGACTCAAAGATATATTATATTCCCTGGACAGAATGAAACGCAGATAACTGTGGAGGCGTTTTATTTGTGCCTGGAGTGATCGGATCCATAGACTGTAGCCATATTAAAATCCAGAGTCCAGGAGGTAATAATACCGAGCTATATCATTGCAGAAAAGGATATATGTCTCTTAATGTTCAAGCCGTGTGTGATGCCTCTCTAAAATTTTACATTTAAATCTCCATAATATCATTCATACTCTTTAAATTATAATTTACATGTAAGTCTGCATAATATCATTCATACTCTTTAAATTATAATTTACATGTAAGTCTGCATAATAGACTGTTTTCTTATAGATTTCAAAGCACAGAGAAAAGTAAATGAAGAATCAGTGATTACAAGTATCTATTTTATTAAGGTATGTAATTTATATATGACATAATTCAGGATATTATTATATACTATATATATGAATTCAAATTTCACTAAATAAAATGTGATGGAAATAAATATTTGAGTTTACTAATTAACGAATAAACAAACAATAGTCACGACAGCTGACTCTGACCTTAAAATTATCGTACTCTGGTGACACTTCAAATGTAAAGTACGGTACATTGTTGTGTTGCCAAGGTACCATGATTTAAGGGTCAAAGTTGACTGCCACGACTATATCTGTAGACCAGGATTAGAAGATTTATTCACAAGAAATATATGTATTCAAATATATGCTGAGGAGATGAGGCTACAAGCTGAGTAGATGACTTGTGCACTCGAATACACTGCAGTCTTATGGATGATGGGTTTTACACAGGAAGATCCACCTTGCTCAATGAAAATGGCTCGAGAATGCTGCAGTCATCTGTCTCTTCCAGGGAACCATCAACTCTACCTGTTAATGCATTAAGCTACATAAGTATCAAGCTTCCAGCCGAACCAGAAATTGGCACAGTCTGGCCCTGCTTGTGAATTATGTTTGATCAGTGCAGTAAATATAAGAAGGAAATTTCTAGAGATTATATAGTATTCCAATTACACAGAACTGACCAATACAGGACCTATCAATTTTTCACAGTATGATTTGATGTATGTGGTGACACATGTAATAAAATCTACGTTATGCTTTAATGTAATACAACTATTAAAATTTATATCCTTACTACAGTCTTTACTATTCTGTTGAGGGTCATCTTCATCGTCTTCCAGGAACCGAGACAAGCACGAGTTCTCAAAAATTTTGTGTGGTAAGAGCAGTAAACCTGGGATGATGTCCTGGACAATTTTCTACAACTCGTCAAACTTAGCTGGTGTTCAAGGAGGTCCACCGCCAGTTCGGTTAATTTTCTTGACATTCTGCATGATATTTTTTCATTCTGAGAAAGAGAAGATAATCCAATTAGAGAAATGACAAGAATTTAGGAGTAAAACTATGGAACCACACATCCATCCATTTGTGTGTTTTGTTTTGTTTTAAGAACTACTTGTGGAAAATTATGTATTATAATCCTTCTGCCACCCTTCTCCTACTCCTACAATCTTGTGGTAGAGCCTGGGAATTTATGGGTTTTGGATGTGGGAAAATACACAAATTAGGAATAAATTGAGCTTACCTAATCTGGACCTAACCTTGGCATTCTTCGGTACGGACCAAATGATATCTGCTGATCAAGAGATACATTTATGACCCATTTCATTGCTTAAGTGAGCAAGACCAACCACTAAAACCTTCATGAGAATATAGTGCATAATGTGAAGTATAAGTTTGCCAATTTTCATTTAAATACATCGAGGTGGCATGATTTCTGAGATTATCCTGTAAATTTATTAAATCTATATCAGCAAATAAGATCATGCATAAAAAATTATAAATTTTGAAACATATTCATGCATTGTTAATTAGAAATGCCATTTGGGCCACTTGTGAAACTCCATCTGAGACCTAATATGTACCAGCTATGAAAAATATCACTCTTACAACCAACAAAACAAGCAGAGGTTGGTGCAATATTACCCTAGGCTTCATGAATTAACTTACAATTGGTACAAAGTATGGGGTTACATTTGGTACCTGTAGGCCAGTGTGTGTGTGTTAACTCACCTGGTTGGTTACCCAACACCATCATTAGTCTTAAGACAAGGACAATTATATAGAACAACATACTTTGGTATAAAAGTAACACAACAACTATATAACTGTGCTCTTATGATAAATTAGACTTACTTTCTTCTAATCCCAGGATCGTTTCAGCTACTTGTTTGTCTTCCTTTCACACATGAAGAAGTGGATGTTGTATTGTTTCTCCACTTCCTTCCATGTTTTCTTCCACTGAGGAATAGCATTATACTCTCTTTTCTTTGAATTTATTATAGGATGGTGTATAATCAAAGTCGCTAGGAACAACTACTGCTCCAAGTTGAGTGGTGTACCTCTGGTTGCCATGGTGATGAAGGTGGTTTGTTTACATTTGACCTGTAAGTATTACCAACCACCGCAGGCTGCCCGAGCAATGTTGCCAACCCTCACCAGGCCACGCGCGTGCTGGGATACGAGGCTCGGAGGGCTCTCGGACTGACTGAGAAACAGCAGAATCAGGGGTGGGATCTTCAAAGCATCGTAAGTTGGTGGCGCTACGATCACCTTTACTATCTCGTAGCCGCCATATTTGATCGTGGCTTACGAGGATCATAAGTTGGTATCTCCAAAGCTTCATAACCTCCCTCGTAGCTCACGATGATAGCCTCGTAGCGAGCGTCGCTGCCCGTTTCGTTCCGTGTGTTTTGTTCATCCCGCCACCCAGCTGACTGGCTCTCACCCAATCACAATGAAGGAAACAATATGTCCTTGGTACTGTAAGCCAATCATAACGTAGTATTACAATGTCAACAAATAAACATTGTCTCACCATCAGCTGATAGAGATGACACAGTCACCAAGTTACATCAGACAGGAATTAACAGCAAAAGACAGGTAAGTGAATTATTATACTTTGTTGATAAACATTTAACACAACAGTGGAGATAAGGCAGCTGCCCCCCCCCGGGTATATTTTTAATATCACGCCAATCACTGGTATATTGTATATAGATTTTTGGTTAGGTTAGGTTTGGCTAGTTTAGTTTAAGATAGGTTAGGTTACGTACTGTAAATCAAGAACAGCATGATACAAATAGTTTACTGGTAGCTGGTTGTCATGAAAATAAATCAAAGACATTGACTGGGAGGACATTATATTATTCTAACTTCTACTGTCACTGTTATATTTCCTTTACACCTACCTACAGTAGTTTCTATATTAATCTCAAAATCTGTACAGTTGATTGCCATTACCAAGTAACAGGCTGAAATATACCATATGTAGTGAAATCTGGCAAGTGCAATATAATAACTAAGACTTCAAACAGTTTTATTGAAAGACAGATCAAGGAAATAAATTATATAAGCATTATTTATATTATGGATTCGGCTGTTGGCATGGGCACACATAGGTTGAAGGATGGGGGGGGGTGTCCATTGCCTGATTTAGATACAGTACCATTTTAATACGATAACCAGCAGGTATTGTAATTTATTCTGCTTGGTTCTGCTTTGTTATTGAATTATGTACCATTTTTCGTTATATTTCAGGTGGTGACACTAGTGACACAAAGACATTCACCCACATAGAAGAGGCTATGGCTCAAGTCATTAAAGAAGTGCAAGTGTCGGGTATTTCTGTGGACTCCAAGACCCAGGCAGTATGTACAGTATATAACAGTAAAAAATATCCTGCTGTTCATCTAGGCTAGTAATATGGAAATCTTCCCTCATTGGCACTATGTGAAGTAATTACATTGAGAGTTTATATATATAAAACATACATTTTGAGCAGCATTACCTCTCAATTCCATTCAAAGTTAAACAGTGCAAATCAGAAGGCCTTAGTCCTAGGAACAAATATACAAGATGTTCTCATATATCCATACCTTCAGTAAATACGGTACATGTACAGTGATGACCCAATATACAGGAGTCAAGTACATAGTGATTTATACATTTTGCATATCATATAAATAACTCCTGTTAGCAGTTCATGTAGTCGAAAAAATTGGAGCCATGTTAATCAAAACTAAATTTGTGATGCTTTGTTAGATTCCATATGTATCATATGAGTACTTTAACCAAGTAAAAATTGCAGTACTGCTGCTGTACTTATATGTATGACTATTTATATACTGCTTTCTTTAAGAGTGACTTTACAATTTTAATTCATAACGATAATCCTTAATATTTCTCTAAAATTATATGAAAGTTGCTAATTTTCATAATTTCATAATAAGGTGATGTGGATGACCCAGGACTGCCATCAAGGGCCCCTTCACCTAGACCTGGGCCAAGTTGGCAGGACTTCGGGCCAGTTACAGTGGAAGACTGTGAAGTTTTGACTGGCGACAGCTTGCCGAAGCTGGTAAAACCTACCACCAAGTGAGGAGCATTCGTACCACAGCTCTTTAGCCTCAAGTCGCCCTTCCTCTAGGTCAGCTGGAGGTGTGACAGCTCATCTGGAAGCTACACTAGCTCCAGATATACTAGTTGTCCATAAGACTATAAGGGATATTTTGATGGATCTTGCAGAAAATATAGCCACAATATCAGAAACTTTGGTGAACATTAAAAAGGCTATCGAGAAAAGGTGATTTGTTTTCAAGTGTGTTTTGTTGTGTGTGTGTGATTTTTTTTTTTAATGATTAGTGTGGTTTAAGTTGGGTTATATTTTGTGACAGAGTTATTAGTGTGCAAGTATGTTTTTAGTTGTGTGGTTTGTGTGTAGGTTTCAATCTAAATTATTGTTAACTTCTGCTTATGTTTTTTAAGAAATTACATTATTTATTTTCATTATATATTTTGTCTTTCAAATATAGCTTTTAACATTCACATTTCATGTTAGATTTATTATTCTTTGAGTAAAATCAACTTTTTTTTCATGCATTCTTATCTTTGGCTAATAATATTAATGTCTTAGTTTTATTTACATATCAAGGTTCGAAGATTAACTATAAGGATATACTTATGCCGTACTGTGGCTTTAATCTTATTGTATTTTAATAATTTCTCTGCCATATTTGTGATATGTCTTAGCAATGTGAAGAGTGCCAAACAAGTACTGTAGTCATTAAGGAACTGGTGTTTTTTTGTTTTCAGTCATTGTTGGAAAGTACATAAGTTCAAACAGCTTTCCAATATCATAAATTTGCAGGTTTTTACTCAGGTATATATAATGTAATGAACTGTGATAATGCAGGAAACTAATAGTACAAATAGCTAGGGAGGTATCATGGATTTCTGTAAACTTTACAGGTGTCATATGTAAATAAAATGTAGGTTTTTTTATAGTCTATAATTAAAACATTTAGAAAAACCAATACCAGTCACATATTTGTTATATGCTGTTGAAAAGCATTTATTTTAGAAAAATACAAATCTTATGTAATATGAGAACAGGTGAAAATTATGTATTAAATTATACTGTTCAATAAAATTAATTGAATTGGTAGGAAAGGTTCATGTACGGTACATGTTATTGAGACTTTTACAACATGATAATATTTGCATTTGTTAATTCTGAGACATATTTTTGTCTTTAGATTCGGGAATATGGTCAACCTTTTACACATCTCCAGTATATATCAGTAGGTATATAATTCCAGTTATTTAAATGTTACCAGCTCACACATCACATTAATGTGCTTGTAATATTTTCATTAGAAAGTCAATCAATCATAAAGAAAGTTTATTAACCTTAAGAATATCCACTTCATGCAAAGGACTATGGATTAAAGACTCATACTACATGGATTAAGTTAGGTCTAACTATGCAATGAAGAATTTCTGCTTTGTTTGCAGGTAACTGGAAGCCACTTTCCTGCAATTAGTAAGTCACCATTATATCCTATTATTCTTAAACACTCCAAAAGTAATGATACACAAAAAAAGTATTTGTAACTTTCTATTTCACAGTGCATCAGTTTAAATTGACACTTGCAGCTCCATTCTCCTAAGCTGCTCACTGAATCCCCTCCTCTTGTTTATATTTACCGATAAGTGACAACAACAACAACCATTATGTCGCCTGTGTCGGCCGCGCCAAGTGTAAATAAACTCAAATCTCACTATTTACGGGTTGTTTATCGACTACGCGACCCTGCTATCAGCCTAAAGGGTGCTTTTCAGTTCTCGTAGCGCTACGAGCAAATATGGCGCATAATGGCGGACGGAAACTCCCTTACGAGGCTTTGAAGATACGATCGTAGCGGTTATGAACAACTTACGAGCAAATATGGCGCTACGAGAATCATAACTGCGGTTACGATGCTTTGAAGATCCCACCCCAGGGTGACCAGATTTCTCGAGCGAGAATATGCTAGACAGCAGCTGAAATTATGCTAGATTGGCAAAAATTATGCTAAATCTTTTGTTGCTCTTCATACGTTTGGTTTCTGCTGTATTTTATTGTTAATATAGTATTATTTCTAGGTTATTAACTGTATACAGTATGCACTCATATAATTATGAACAATTCTTGCAAAGAACATTAAAATTATAATCACATTCTGAAAGTTTATTTTACAATTATTTGTGCAACATACACTAAGTTATGGGTTCATACACACACTCACTCAGCTAACTTAATTTACTTTCCTCGGCTTTAATCTTTTTACATTCTCTCTCTCTCTCTCTCTTATTTTTCATACATTTTTGAATTAAATTTTTGAAGCATGATTTTATCTGGTTCAAACTTCTCACAGTTTTCACTGTCTCTCCTGATGCCTTCTCTGGCAGCCACATACTTTAGGAGAGAAGAGCTCGTCACTGTGCCAGCACCTGTGGACCTGTACAGCACACGTCCACGGTCCACCCTTCTTCAACGCCTGTGATTTCCTGCTCTAGCTAGACTCTAAAGCTTCGTTAAAACTTCAAAGTATATGGACTGTTTCACAATTCCCATTAATCATGGTACACTAAATTAAACATGTAGGTTTATCCTGGCCTTTAATCCAGAAACTACCGTTAGCCACAAGTGGTAAGTTATAATCATGCTAGAAATTGGTCTAAGTTCATTAAATTATGCTAAAACTATGCTAGATTTGATACTATGCTAAATTTTATGCTAAACACACAATTTTCAGGAAAACTATGCTAAATTTAGCATTATAATGCTAAATCTGGTCACCCTGAGCAGAATACCCACTCGGGCACTGGCGTCCGAGGCTCGGGCTCGGACGCCCGAGCGCGCCGTCCCGCCCGTCCGAGGGACTGAGAAAACGGCTGTATATAGAACGCTACGAATTTATAGTACAAAACACACAGAGCTATTAACACATAGAGCTCGCCACCCCCCCCCCCCTGGCGTGTCGCCACCGAAAGTGGGTTGGCGGCCATGATACCTGCCCTTCCCCTCAACCCGCCAGCCTGTTAGCTTATGCCAGGGTAAGATATTATTTCATTTATTCGGTCTTTTATTGATGATATGGTATATTAACTACATTATAGTGACTCACAATATATGAATAAGTATTTCTTTAACCGATATATCAGTGAATGGCTGATTAAATATAAATACATTTCGGTTAAAAGGTGAAATGAGTTAGATAAACAAAACTATCGTTGGCTCTCATCCAAAATATATAAAGGAATTTCGTTGTCATCGTTTACCCTCCCACAAAGTATGGAAATATATGTAAAAAAATAAAAGAAAAACCAACACCACAGAGAAGAGTGGAGATCGTTTTGTGAGGCGTTTTCTGCTGTGTAGACTTTGTCCTTGAATCAACAGCCTGATGCTGGGTTATAAATAAGTGTGTATATATTTACTCTTATACATAGTCCCATTATACGGTTTTACTCAATTTCAATATTCTTATATCAATCATTTTCTCTTCAGCTATATTAACCAGCCGCGGCCTCTTGGTATATACGTCATTTAGGGTTTGAGCGCTCGTTCGGTTCCACCCACTCCCTCTTTTTACCTTCTACTGTTGCTATGGTGATAACACACCAACAAATGACAGGTTTACACCCTGCTGCGTCACATGCTGCGTCATATCATGGTAAAACATACACAGTTTTATGTACTAGTACTGTATATGGTTACACACACACACACACACACACCAACACACACACTGGTATTATACCAATCCTTTAAAATTACTAATTACCATATTTGATGTGGATTTATTTATTCAAAGTGTCCAAGACACAAGCCAAGAAAATCTTTTGTATCTTTTGTATCCTTACTCTTATATATAGTAACTTGTCATGTAATTATATTAATACAAATTGTGCTTAATACCCCAGCTGTGTAATTACATGGTATAGGATTTGCGGCTCCCACACTACGGCGAGGCCGCAGTGTGGGAGCCGCATAGTGTAACAACGGCCTTATATAGACTTTTGAGTAATGATGGTGTGTGTTGTTGAGTTGTTGTTATGGTTGTAGCCTACATATACTAAAAACTTTGAGTTGTGATGCGTGTATAGTTTATCACATCTATAATTATGCTCTGACTCGGATACATACGTTGTGTTTTATCCATTTCCGTTTGATAATGACTTCCATTGTTGATAAGGAAGTGTTTTATCATTTTAGTGACATAATTAGGTTAGGTTTGGTTTGGTTTGGGTTAGGCTATGATAGGATAGGTTGGGTTAGGCTAGGCTACATTAGGCTTGGTTTGGGTTGGGTTGGATTAGGCTATGATAGGATAGGTTGGGTTAGGTTAGGCTACATTAGGCTTGGTTTGGTTTGGGTTGGATTAGGCTATGATAGGATAGGTTGGGTTAGGTTAGGCTACATTAGGCTTGGTTTGGGTTGGGTTAGGTTAGGCTATGATAGGATAGGTTGGGTTAGGTTAGGCTACATTAGACTTGGTTTGGTTTGGGTTGGATTAGGCTATGATAGGATAGGTTGGGTTAGGCTAGGCTACATTAGGCTTGGTTTGGTTTGGGTTGGATTAGGCTATGATAGGATAGGTTGGGTTAGGCTAGGCTATGATAGGATAGGTTGGGTTAGGCTAGGCTACATTAGGCTTGGTTTGGTTTGGGTTGGATTAGGCTATGATAGGATAGGTTGGGTTAGGCTAGGCTATGATAGGATAGGTTGGGTTAGGCTAGGCTATGATAGGATAGGTTGGGTTAGGCTAGGCTATGATAGGATAGGTTGGGTTAGGCTAGGCTATGATAGGATAGGTTGGGTTAGGCTAGGCTATGATAGGATAGGTTGGGTTAGGTTAGGCTACATTAGGCTTGGTTTGGGTTGGGTTAGGCTATGATAGGATAGGTTGGGTTAGGCTAGGCTACATTAGGCTTGGTTTGGGTTGGGTTAGGCTATGATAGGATAGGTTGGGTTAGGCTAGGCTATGATAGGATAGGTTGGGTTAGGCTAGGCTATGATAGGATAGGTTGGGTTAGGCTAGGCTATGATAGGCTTGGTTTGGTTTGGGTTGGATTAGGCTATGATAGGAGGAGAGGTATGCGCATTATAGTCTATTATCCTTGGTTGTACTGCTGCTGCTGGTGTGGTAGATGTGATAGCTGCGTTTTTGACCCGTCTTTGCCTTAATTTATTTATTTATATCTTTAATCGTAAACGAACACAATATTTCAGTCAATTTTGTTTCTCCCAGTTTTACTTAGATAAATATATATCTGTCTTCATAGGCATTCTTAAAAGGAAATCTAATATTTATTGAATGAAAATGGCATGAGTATTGTTATAATATAGACAGAAATACGAGGTGCATTCAATCAACATTAATATAAACATGAAACCATTAATTTATATAATTACATGTATATTTGTTATGTATTTAATAGTTATATACTCACAGATATTTAATGTAGATGTATATTAATGTTTCACTGGGTAAAATACGAACTTATCCACACAACTCAGGCAAGGAAATGAATATACGTCCGTCCCCGATAATGTCTGACTCTATACTCATTCGTTTAACTTTACAACTGTGCCTACTGCCTGTGATGTGAACTGCATTTTGTACAGTGGTGCCACGTTTCCCCAACTTGCGATGTGAAACGGAAGCTATTTATGTACAAGGCATCACAAATACAATAAATTCAGATATATACAACATCCACTTGTGTATGTAGATGGATTAATCAACAGTAATCTTATTATGCATAAAATATTTATACAGTTACACAGAAACATGACATAAATATTGTACCCTAAAGCCCCGTCCCCCCCAAAGCCTGTCCCCCTACTCCCGTACCCCCTAAATCCCCCCATGCCTGTCCCCTACTCCCGTACTCCCGAGTATAGCCAAGGTCGAGTTAGTAACTATAACATGGTCGAGTTGCCAGAAAATATCTCTCGTGTGACACTGAGCCACACGTTGTGTTGTGATGCAGGTGGATGTGTTGAAAATTGAGGGTAGTGTCCACACTGCGGGCCTCACCGCCCAGCGTGTGTGTGTATGTGTATTATTATGTGTGTGTGTGTGTACACGTGGTTAGACTCATGTTCGTGTGAGTATTATTGTGTATGTGTGTATTATTGAATGTGTGTGTACGTAAATACCTGTGTGTGTGTGTGTATATACACCCTCCACTCCCAACCACCACTGGTAAGTAGTGTTGCACAACGTGAGTTCAGCAGGGATAGGGATAGCTCCTCACTTCCTGACTACCGCTCCCTCCCTCTCTCTCTCTGGATAAAACACCCATGCCTGTCATTTTCACTCTTCCACTGCTCTCTCCAACCACATAGCTTACAAAATAATAATAATAATAGTAATAAATAAACTCATGTTTATTCACATCGCCCTACATGAGCTCCTTTCACCTTTTTTATCCCTTGTTTATGTTTATAGCTCTAATTATTCCCACTTCTGCTGTCGTGAATATATATGGAAAATAAAACACTTTATTCATAATTTTATGTACATAAATATTTACTTAAGCAAATTAATAAAAAGAAGGCATGTATATAAAAAATAATAGTGCTTATAGCTCTAATTATTCTCACTTCTGCTGTCGTGAATATATATGGAAAATAAAACACTTTATTCATAATTTTATGCACATAAATATTTACTTAAGCAAATTAGTAAAAAGAAGGCATATATCGCGCACTCCCTGGACTGTGTTATTGATTAGCGCGAACGCCAATCACTATCTCCTCACGAGTCCTCACAGACTCCTCACTGACTGACACTGATGAGCCTCAGTGACTGAGGAATCACTCCGAATCAGTCACCCGACAGAGATGATAATGGGAGGGTGCGTTGTCTCGCGCTCCCGCTGGTGGTGGTGGTGGTGGGATGAGGGAACCCATACGTAGCGAGACGCACATAAAAACCCAAATATTGACACTTCACTTTACTGGGCACTGAACACTTCACTGGGCACTGAACACTTCACTTCACTGGGCACTGAACACTTCACTTCACTGGGCACTGAACACTTCACTTCACTGGGCACTTAACACACGTAAGGAGGAGTTGAAGTAAATCCAGTCGAAGCTGAAGTCGTCTCGTACCCACTCTGGCCTCTCACAATAACCGGCATAACCCTATAGCTGGCTTGAAGGAACTGTCCTTGTGATACCAGCTGCTCACTGCGCCATGTTGTTAGGTGATCACTTACTCTAGGTTTAATAAGATGTCTGGTTCTTTTCCTGGTATATTATTATGCAACCAGAGAACGTAGAGTTAGTAGAGTGTTCTCGTCAGTGGTCGCCGGGAATCTCTCGATGGGACGTGTGGACGGTGTGGTGTGGCTGCCTGCAGTGATGTTGCCAAATGTGGCATTGCCAGGTCACGTATCCCGTCTCGTTACATAAGCTACATGTATGAGGCATGAGAAATATATGTTATTATACTGAGTCATTGTTTCACATATCCACACTACCCAAGACCGTGCATTGCCAGGCGGTACGATGGACACAATTTACCAAGAGAGAGTGAGAGTAAAGCCCCGTACACTGGCGTCCACACTGAGCCTCACGTTGTACGTTGTGATGCAGGTGCCAGGTGGACGTGTTGAAACTTGAATATTGAGGGTAGTGTCCACACTGCAGGCCTCACCAAACAGTGTGTGTGTGTATTATTGTGTGTGTGTATACACTGTTTCACCCAACTAAACAGTCATTTGGTACAACCAGTTCGCAGGACTTGAAAATATCACTATAGCAGAGGTATTCGAACAACTCGCACGATTCGTCCAACCGTGTCCAACGTAAATAGTTGTGATGTGTAATGACTGTAGTGTCCCACAGCACTCTGGCTCCTTCATCACTTGTTCGTGTGATAGGGGCTTTAACGGGGCATTTCGTCGGACTGTTTCACCCAACTTGTCGTTGCGCAACATGCTGAAAATTCAAATTTTCAACATGTTGAGGCGATTCCCACCGCGGCTATTCCAAACATCAATTTTGAAAGTTTATGGCTGATAGTCCTTCACCGGGGGATAAGTAGTTGGTGGTGGAGAGCCACAGGGCGTTCTAACATGTGGATTTTCCAAACCAACTGAGAAGGGTTTGGAAGATAAACTTTTTTTAACATTGGCCTGTATTCACTGTGACTCACCACCACCTATCCCCCTGGTCAATAACAATCAGCCATGGCTGTACTTATTAATATGTAAGATATCTCATCAATTCTCTGGGTGTTTCATAAGCCAAATAAATTTTCTTGTCATTAGTTAAAATAAAAAAATTAATACCTGACACCAGGGCTTGATGGGATAATGATGAAAAAATAAACAATACAGTTACATCATACACAAACATTTAAACATTTCCTGGGTAGCAGAAGTGTTAAATGTTTCAAGTGTGTATATATATACCTTAGTTGGTAGTTAGTAAAGTACATTGTAGATGAGTACATATAACAATGTACATCATGGGAGTCATGTCTGAATCACAGTATCGTTTATAATGTCCTGAATTTGAATCCACTGAACCTTCAGCTGTTACTTACTGCTGCTATTTTAAATTGGAAGTAATTTTTGAGTTGTTTCTGCATTATATTTTTAAAACCCTATATATTACCCACAGGGTGGTTCACCATCAACTGCAGGTTGTAGGTGGAAGTTAACTCCACCATCTCACAATACAGAAGTGAGAAAGTTACTCACTCAAGTTGTTGACCTCCTTACAGAATATATTCAAGTGGTCAAAGACAGTGAAGCCAGCAGGGCAGACTATAGAAAGGAATATAATTATAAAAGAACTGCATAGGTTTAATGACAATTATGAAAAATTAAGATCAAAGCAGAAAAAGAGGAAACATGAGTCTGACAATTCACAGGAAGTAACAATTTTAATTTTACCTATTTATTTTTTGTAACTGGTGCATAGGAAAATATTGCTCTGTTAAAGATATATATAAATAGATTGAAAAACATTAAATTATATTCTTTGTTCATTTTACTGATAACTACAAATACAATACAATAACTTTGCAACACATTAAGGGACCATTGCAATGTAGTTAGAAAATTGGAGGTAAAAGAGTCCTTCAAATATTGCCACAAAACACACACACAGACACACACCTACTGTATATGGAAGGGGTGTGTGTGTGTTTGTTTGTTTCGTGGCATGGTAAACGAGTCCTTCAAACAAATATTGCCACGAAACACACACACACAGACACACACCTACTGTATATGGAAGGGGTGTGTGTGTGTGTGTGTTTGTTTGTTTCGTGGCATGGTAAACGAGTCCTTCAAATATTGCCACGAAACACACACACACACACAGACACACACCTACTGTATATGGAAGGTGTGTGTGTGTGTGTGTGTGTGTTTCATGGTATGGTAAACGAGTCCTTCAAATATTGCCACGAAACACACACACACACACAGACACACACCTACTGTATATGGAAGGGGTGTGTTTGTTTGTTTGTTTCATGGCATGGTCAGGAGTAATCAGAAGCCACCAATTCTCATACACAATCACAGGGTCCTTAATTAAATACATCTTTGGATTTATACTGTAAAACAATATGAGCAGATATAAGTTAACATCATCCAAAACAATAATTAATATATATATATAATATTATACTGTTTACCTTTCACCACGACATTTTCACAGTAAAAAAAAATATATATATATGTTTCACCGCGATTATAATGTTTCACCTCAAATAAAAATGTTTCATTGCAAATAAAAATGTTTTACAGCAAATAATAATGTTTCACCGCAAATATTAAGGTTTCACTGCAAATAATAATGTTTCACTGCAAATAATAATGTTTCACTGCAAATATTAAGGTTTCACTGCAAATATTAAGGTTTCACTGCAAATAATAATGTTTCACTGCAAATATTAAGGTTTCACTGCAAATAATAATGTTTCACTGCAAATAAAAATGTTTCACCGCAAATAAATATGTTTCACCACAAATAAAAAAAATTCACCACAAATAAAAATGTTTCACCACAAATAAAAAAATTCACCACAAATAAATATGTTTCACCACAAATAAAAAAAATTCACCACAAATAAAAATGTATAACCATAAATAAAAATGTTTCACCACAAAAAAATTGTTTCACCGCAAATAAAATTGTTTCACTGCAATTTTTTTTTTTCTTTCACTACTACATAACATTACAGTATATTGGTATTCAAAAATATATTGTCATAAATTGAATTTGTTGTTCTTTTTAATGGGGTAATTCTTTTTTGTTACATTGGAGTGCACTGATTCCTCCAAAGTATGCCAGGAAACAGACACACGGATGAACAAAAAATAATGGTGTTTGTTCTGTTGTTGCTTGGAATAGTTTGGAGGATTCAGTTGCTCCAGATTTACCAACACAAAATTTCCCCTTAATTAATTAAAGCAATCGATCGTATGTATGCAAGAATACCCATATATAGTGTTGTTGGTATTGACGATGGTGTGTTACCGATACGATGACACCATATAGACACTACAGTACCATCCATAGTACCGGTACCACACCAACATGGATATTCTTGCATACTAACTATCCCTAGAAACATGTTTTGTAGCTTTGCATAGACAAATTAATTCATTGGAAAATAAAACATTATTACACACACACACACACACAGACAGGCACAGGACACACACACACAGGCACAGACACACACAGACAGGCACACACACACAGACACAGACACACAGACAGGCACAGACACACACACACAGGCACAGACACACACACACACACACACACACACACACACACATACAGACAGGCACAGACACACACAGGCACAGACACACACACACAGACACACACACACAGGCACAGGCACACACACACACACAGGCACAGACACACAGACACACACATACAGACAGGCACAGACAGACACACACACACAGGCACAGACACACACAGACAGGCACAGACACACACAGACAGGCACACACAGAGACACACACAGACACACATACAGACAGGCACACAGACACACACAGACACACATACACAGACACACACACACACACACACACAGACAACAATTAAACTCTGTACTGTACTTCATTCCATTATCCATACAATTCCTTAAGTGAATTTTGGAACATTGGAGCACCTCGATTCCTCCAAAGTATGCCAGGAAACAAACAGGACCACACAGCAGATGAAAACAAAAATAATGGTGGTTTTTTTTTTACCAATAGATGAGGTCTGTTTTGTGGCCTTTTCCAAAACAAGAGAATCTATCCTTATTAATTTAAAAAGACAATACTGTACTGTATAATTATATTTTCAGTAAATCATTTTAACATTAGTAACGTCAACTAACTAACTAACTAACTAACTTTTTAAAATACAGAACTATAACTAACTAACTACTTTTTAAAATACAGAACTATAACTAACTAACTAACTTTTTAAAATACAGAACTATAACTAACTAACTAACTTTTTAAAATACAGAACTATAACTAACTAACTAACTTTTTTAAAATACAGAACTATAACTAACTAACTAACTTTTTAAAATACAGAACTATAACTAACTAACTAACTTTTTAAAATACAGAACTATAACTAACTAACTAACTTTTTAAAATACAGAACTATAACTAACTAACTAACTTTTTAAAATACAGAACTATAACTAACTAACTAACTTTTTAAAATACAGAACTATAACTAACTAACTAACTTTTTAAAATACAGAACTATAACTAACTAACTAACTTTTTAAAATACAGAACTATAACTAACTAACTAACTTTTTAAAATACAGAACTATAACTAACTAACTAACTTTTTAAAATACAGAACTATAACTAACTAACTAACTTTTTAAAATACAGAACTATAACTAACTAACTAACTTTTTAAAATACAGAACTATAACTAACTAACTAACTTTTTAAAATACAGAACTATAACTAACTAACTAACTTTTTAAAATACAGAACTATAACTAACTAACTAACTTTTTAAAATACAGAACTATAACTAACTAACTAACTTTTTATAGGTATTTAAATATTATACAGTTGTTGTACAGTCGGCCTCAGGAATTCTTAAACGCCGCTGTCACATCGAGGCTTTGTAACGACTAGAAAATTTAGTGACGTTAATTTCGTAACATCAAATATTTCTAGTAATGTTAAAACTAGACACCTTTTAACACCCTATTTTTTTTTTTTTTTTTTTAATTTTTGTAGCTTCTAGATTTTTATTATACATCTTTTTTCCACAATTCTGTCTCTGTCTCTGTCTGTCTCTCTCTGTTTTCTCTTCTCTTCTCTCTGTCTCTGTCTCTGTCTGTCTTCTCTTCTCTTCTATCTTTCTCTCTCTTTCTCTCTCTCTTTTTCTCCTCTTCTATTCTATTCTCTTCTCTCTCTCTCCTCCCCCTCCCCTCTTCTCTCTCCTTCTCTCTCTCTCTCTCTCTCTCTCTCTCTCTCCTCCCCTCTTCTCTTCTCTCTCCTCTCTCTCTCTCTCTCCTCTTCTATTCTCTTCTCTTCTCTTCTCTTCTCTCTGTCTCTGTCTCTGTCTCTCTCTCTCTCTCTCTCCTCCCCTCTTCTCTTTTTCTCTCTCTCTCTTTCTCTCTCTCTTTTTCTCCTCTTCTATTCTATTCTCTTCTCTCTCTCTCCTCCCCTCTTCTCTTCTCTCTCCTTCTCTCTCTCTCTCTCTCTCTCTCTCTCTCTCTCTCTCTCTCTCTCTCTCTCTCCTCTCTCTCGCTCTCTTTTTCTCCTCTTCTATTCTCTTCTCTCTGTCTCTCTCTCTCTCTCTCTCTCTCTCTCTCTCTCTCTCTCTGTATAAACTCGTGAAGCCAACTGTAAATAAAGGTTTAAGTACTATAGTGATATTATTATTATTATTATATTATTTCTTGGAGGAAAAACAACTTATCTTTGTTGATTCTAGTATTTTGAAACATACACATACATACATACATTATATAGTTGTATTTTGAAACATACACACATACACATACACACACAAGGTAAGGTAGTACAGTATTATTTTACACACACACACACACAAACACACAGAATAAGGTGGTATTATTACACACACACACACATACACACACAGAATAAGGTGGTATTATTAACACACACACACACATACACACACAGAATAAGGTGGTATTATTAACACACACACACACATACACACACAGAATAAGGTGGTATTATTAACACACACACACACATACACACACACAGAATAAGGTGGTATTATTAAACACACACACACACACACAGACACACACATACATGTAATATCTTTTTGAACTACATAAATTTTGCAATGGGAATTTGGTAACTAAGAACATTTTCCTCAAAGAACTTTAATAATAACAACAATAATAATAATAACAATAATACAGTAATAATAATAATAATAATAATAACACAGTATAATAATAATAATAATAATAATACAGTAATAATAATAATAATAATAATAATAATAATAATAATAATAATAATAATAATAATACAGTAATAATAATAATAATAACAATAATAATAATAATATTAATAATAATAGTACATAATAATAATAATAATAATAACAA